>JAHXRV010011323.1:0-12736 GCA_019904355.1 Psilocybe tampanensis | reverse complement strand
AAATGGCACTGACCTTGCACTGACCGCACTGACGTGCCACGGCCTTTTCTCTTTGCCCGGTCGAAGTGAGTTAGCGGACATGGCGGGAGTCCAGTGACGAGAAATATGGTTGAGTTCGAGTTGCTGCCCCTCTATGTTGTGGGGTGGACCACGTTGTTAACACGTGCGGACGGGCACTGAAGGTTTCCACCCCTTCCAGGGATGACTGTAGATCGTATCATTGTATCCTAACCTCCCTAGCCCACTTGTTTTTCACGTCTTCCAAGTCGCAACGTTGGGTTCAAGGCTCTAAGGCAAGGATGCCACGATCAAGGCTTATTGGAACTCACGATGAATAAAAACGGACTCATGTACAAGAAGACTAGTAGCAGGATTTTCCACCACCGTTCGAATGCATTCGAGACCTCGAGGTACAAGCCAACGGAAATGCCCATCTACCCGAAAAGAGGACTAGTGCGCGTTACGACTCATACCCGCCTCGTAAACTCGACATATCGCTCCGACCATGTAAAAGAAGTCAACTTGGTCTAAAAAGATGCACAAATCAAACATCAATTCTTGAAAATGGAACGAAGGAAATGGACATACATTATAATACCAACTATCGTCATCCGGAAAGACAGGGAGGTCGCTCGGCTTTCCTTCGAGTGGAGCCAGGATACGCTGAGGGCAAAAAAAATGAGTACACGTAAACGATTACCCGGTATTCAGGGTTGACAGTGTAACACCCACGTACATGAGCAACGATAGTATGCCTCGCCCTCAACTCAAGTCCAGTCTCGCGAAGCACCTCCTCAAGCCCCTGATTCATCAAAAATACATCAAATGCCGCAGAACCATCGTACAAGGCCTCCGCATCGGTGGTTTCTGAGAACATGAAGTTCATCGCTGATGCCACTATATACATAATAGAACATCATCCGTTCCGTCGATTCATTCAGTCATCACTCCGGAAACGAATTGAAATGGGACAAACGTACGTGACTCCGGCTTGGGTATAGGTTTACTGGAAGGCTATTGAACAGATGCATACGTATGTCAGTGAGTTGACTGTCGTCGGCGACGAAAAATCTCACCGTCCTCTTCTTCCAGAGTTTGTGCACGACACCTTTCCCAATGTTCCTCCCAGCAGTCGACCACTGCCCACCAGGTTGATGAACAAACCAATTCATGAAATACCCAACAATAGCCGCATGCGGAGTCTTAGCAAGGAACGGCGACCAACCCATCAACACCTGCCTCACCCCTACGTAATTCACATCCAAGATGTTCGACACCGCGATACGATCAAATACGGTGGACGCAGGGACGCCGAGTGCAGAGAGGTCGTCGTCGCGGATGATGACAGGTAAATCATGACCGGCCTCGAAGGCAGTGACGGTGAAGGAAATCTTGCCAGAGAATGCCCGAATACGTTGGAAGGACTGCCGAAGTTCTTGTGAGAGGAAGAAGTACAAGCATCCGTATATGTCTTCTGGGAGTGCTCCACACGCCTTCCCAGCAGCGAGAACGGCGTCTATACTTCAGGATAATTTCAGCATGCGAGCCCAAAAGGCAACCTCAATGGATATGATAATTAACTTACTTCCACCCTTCCAACGGGTCGGCATAGTCCGTCTGCATCCACTTCCCACCAGGCGAGAACAACGACTGATTCGGCGAGTTGAAATGCGCATTCATCGCACCAAACGGCAACACCAGACCAAACCGCCGATACTGATCGAACGCAACCCGATGCGAAGGCCTCAAACCCAAATACATCCGATCTCGAAAGTCGGCGCGGCACGGTGCCGCTCTGACACGGGCGTATTCCTGTTGGACGTCGCCTACGGTGAAGGTGTCCGCAATGAAATGGGTGAAGAGTTGCGTTGTTGATCTACCAGGAAGGCAGAATGATAGTGCCGAGTCTGGGCTCAGTGGAAGGACAACGTTGCCGTTGGAATCGGCGTGCATGTTCATCATGACATTGGCGAGCAGGACGGACAATCTGAATTTGTATTCGCTGGGCATGAAGATCGAGTACCAGAAGTGAATAGCCATATCGACGGCGAGGGCCTCGTCTTCGATAGTGGTTAGGATTAAGAGGACGACGACGTTGCGACAGGCGATCAAAGCATTGATATCGTTGACGAGAACTGATAGTCGACCTGAATATGTCATGGGAAGACCGTTCACGGTGCTGAGAAC
Organism: Psilocybe tampanensis; assembly: GCA_019904355.1. NCBI lineage: Eukaryota > Fungi > Basidiomycota > Agaricomycetes > Agaricales > Agrocybaceae > Psilocybe > Psilocybe tampanensis. Next base: position 10,549 of record JAHXRV010011323.1, on the reverse strand, counting down.
GTGGCGCAAGTCTCCAGAGGCTACCGAACGGAACATTAACAAAGGCAAATAAGAAAAGAATGTGCCATTCAGCGTACCACTAAAAGCCAACGAGAAATCCTTTGTCTCTTCTTTTTCGTTCATGTCAAGGTTGATGATATCCATCGCGGGAGTATTTCCCCACCTTGATGACACGATAGTGAGTAAGAGTGGCATACAGATCAAGGGATTGCGTACAGAGACATCCCAACTGAGAACTCTTCTTCTTTCCTTCTGGACCAAAACTCTTCTGCCGGCGAGTTGTCTGATGACTCGGTAAGGAACGATGGAGGACGGCCTTCGCACTCCCATATCGGTTTCCAAATACACGACCTCATGGCGTTTTTGCAATCTGAGGATAGAAAGCTGGTTAGTGGGTACCGAGGACACAATACCCAGAGCATGGAATTTCACCTCGTTTATGCCGTTTCCAATGCTCTTTTTGACAATCCTACCAAGGGAGAAAATTAGAACCAATCCCAAAAACGAAAAAAGAACAAGGGATAAAACGTAGACTATACCTTGGAGCAATACGAAACAAGTCTACATTCACTGCAGGCCCTGGTCCCAGGCCGAGCACAAGCCTTATATTCTGACGGTTGTGCATTGGCGCACGGAAGGACCTGAGGAGGCGGAAAGCGCATCTTTTTCGCTTCAGTAATGACCATTTCTGCGAGTTGGCGAAAGTCGGACGGATCAGGAATGGCTCGGTTGACGGTGTTGGGGTCCGGTGGGAGTGCTCTGATGTTAGGTGATTGGTCGGCGGAGGCCATATCGCGCATGACACTTCTCGCAGCATCCAACAGCCTTGCTTCTGTTGAAATACTATCCTGGGGTACCAAGTCGGCCATACGTTCGAAAATCTTCTCCATGGGTGAAGAGAAGCTGGGTTAAAGGGAGGAAAGGGCGATGGATAAATGTGGCATGGTTCAGCATATATAAGTGGCAACGTCCACACAGCCAAAAGCATCGCTCACGCCACGGATATGAGAAGAACCATACCTGCGAAATACCAAAAATGAGTATGAATACATTGCGAGTCAGATACAGTCTGAGAGACGACGAGCTTACCGTGAAAACGAGGCTTAGCCGCCAGATGTAGGAAGCATGGGCGGATGGGATAGTTCCGAGCGAAGCATAGAACTGGAAAGTCGTAAGAGGAACCACATCCATCTGGGACCATTCGCCAATTTGGATGACTTCAGGTTCTCCTCGTGTTCATCCTTCGATCTGTTGAGAGTCATTGTCTTGCATAGTCGATACGAAAAGGTGGTGAGGAAGGATTGGATCCGGTCACTCCCAAGGACAGAAGCCGCAGAATGACTTCTCGACACAAGGCGTGGTTCTCCCCCGAAATGAGCGCTTAACTGATCCTTCTTTGTGGGTGTGACTGGGAGGACGGGAGAGACAGAGTGGCGTGTAAGTTTGAGACGCTAGCAAGCTTGTAAGACCAATGACAGGAGAAAAGACGGAGACAAAATCTTACGTGTAAGTTGACGATAGTCTAAGAGAACTGGTGGCCGTTGAGGACGGTGAGGTCCTTAGGCCTAAGGCCTAACGGCCGAGACACCTCGTTGTCACCAGGAAACCCTTGGGGTGATTAGAGTATCTATTCACATCCCGCATTCGTACATGAGGTCAATATGAGGCTGAGGGGAACGTGCAACTGTGGCCACATATCTCGACAGATGTTGAACGTAACATTGAAGAATATGGCGTTGTTGAAAGAATTCGCGAGTGTAACGACGAACATCCGTTTCATTTGTCAAGTTCCAGGAAGGAACACTGTTTTCACCATATGAAGATCGTAAAGGAAGCTAAAGGAAGTCGATGGACGTGGTGGAAACACACCAACCAACAACTCGGGGAGAACCGTGTCAGTGCCGCGATGCCGTCTGGGATTGAAATTCAAGTAGATTTCGAAACTCTGGCAAAAAATAAATTCGACCATCCCTCCTTGAATATTAATTTATTCTTCCAGACAGCTTGACCAGTATTATTCTCGTTCATGTACGTTCACAATGTTTTGTATATTAGTCATTGAATCTTGGGAGTGTTATTGCATCCCAACGTCGGCACTACCATCATTGGGCAAGGCGACAAATCAACTGGTTGAGGAAGGCTGTACGCTTTAACTTCTACAGACGTGATTCAAAATTATTGGAGCAGCAAATATTAATGGAGGAGAAAACAGAGAAAGCAAAAAAAAAGTCAAACATACCGCAGCTGATACCTGAGACCATGGACATTCGGGTGGTCATCCAGGAAACATCCAAAATGGAGAGAGGAGATGTCCACCTCGAAATCGTGGCGCCGTTTGATAAGAGCGATCATCTCATCCCGCTGCGCTATATCCATTTCTCCCTCAACCATTGCCAGCGGATAGTCTTCAATGCAGGTATCGACCTCCGCTTCGACAAAACGAGTCCAAAAAAAGTACCTCGTGCGATCAGGTTCGATATCCCCGGGTTTGTGGTTGTCTTCGTCTGTTATAGATACTGCAGTTATGGAGCACATCTGGTCAGTTCTTTCCTATGTTGTGATCAGGGAAGATATCAATAGAACTGACATAATAACTGCGGTACTTGGATCTCCGAGTCATCTTCAGCCAAAAGGTCCGTTCTCCATCCATCGTACAGAGAGAGAAAGTCGTAGAACCCCACTCTCTGGCCGATCTTTGCTGCCCCTTCAAAGAATTCTGGGCGCAGTGCCCGGACCAGTATCTGGAAGTACTCCCAGTCCACGTAGTAACCGCTGTAGATTGCCTCGTCCTCATCTGCTAAAAGTAGCGTCTCGTTGGCCCAAATGTCTTCCTCGTGACTCTCGTTGGCCATGGTGCTTGTGGTTGGGACTTGGTGGAGACCGAAGTTGTCAACGCGGACGCTTTTTATCTATTTCGTGGCGACATTTGAACATTTTAAGGCCGATTACGACAGGTGTGCACAGGGAAACGGACATCAACTAAGGGCATCAATTAATATGTAACCCGCCCCTGCGCCCAATTGTCGGGTCACTCGTCTGTATTTTAGGCCATTTTTCATAAACGAACCTGGCCCTGACGCCTGATGTTGGAGGCTCGTCTGAGAATTAGATCGCTGAGCGCGGAATTCGTGGACAATAATTTCGAACTCGTCGGCAAGGCATGGGAGATGATCGTCAAACCTTGGGTCTTGGATGTTGCGAAATTTGCTCCTGATGCCATATCATGTTCAGAATGTCCCTGAGGGGAGGACACCATGCGCTCAAAAAGTCGGTTCATTGCGGTGCAGAAGGTGGAAGAGAGTTGAATGTTGAACGTTGAAACAAGGGGAAAATAAGTGGAAAAACGAATAAGGGCTAAGAAAGAGCCGTGCCGGGACGTCGAAAGTATGTTCATCTCACATATTCAAACCAAACGCAACGCGAAATGCAACCCAACTTTTGGTGTATAGTTTTCAACACCCTAGAGCGTAAGCGTTGGATATAAAGTTGACGCTTAAGGATTACTTAGGTATTCTTACCAACAAAAATAATGAGAGAAGCGATTCATCAACTCAACACACTGAATGCTGCCTTGGACGCAAAAATACAGTTACACTAGTACCCGCGCAAACTCGACGTATCTCTCAGACCAGGTCAAAGCAGTCAACTTCGTCTGGAGAAGAAAAATAAAAAGAAAAGAAAAGTCAGTACATCAACAAGCCACGCGGGTAATGAACTCACGTTGTAATACCAACTATCATTGTCTCGGAAGACGGGAAGGTCGCTTGGTTTGCCTTGAAGGGGAGCAAGGATACGCTAAAGATCAGCGAAAATCAGGTAAAGATGAGCGTTGTATGGAACGTAAACAGGACCTACATGAGCAACAATTGTATGTTTGCCGCGTAACTTGAGCTTCGACTTCCTCAGAACGTCATCGAGCCCTCGTTTCTTCAAGTAATCCTGGAACGGAACAGAGCTATCGTAGAATGCCTCAACATCACCAAGCTCCGCGATCACGTTCTTGAGCGTATTCATGGTTCGCTGGCCTATGGAGGACATAAAATGGTATCATGATCCGATCAATAGACAAGATAATTAGACATACTCGACTTCGGAAGGATGCCTTCTTCGCCCTAGAAAAAAAAATCAATACGATTGGTCAGCGCAAAAGTATTAAGAAAACTCACCGTCATCTTGGTAAGCTTCCTTACCGCTGCCCTCATCGCTCCCTCACCTGCGGATTCCAAGCGTCCAGAATGTTGATGGAGGAACCAATTCATGAAATACCCAACGATAGTGGCATGCGGGCCTTCCGCAAGAAAATGCGACCAACCCATCAAAACCTGTCCCATCCCCACATATTCCTCATCCAAAATATTTGAAACCGAGATACGATCGAAGCGGGTCGACGCAGGGACGCCGTGGTTAGATAGTTTTCCGTTGCGTATGACCATGGGCAAGACATCTCCCGCTTCAAACGCAGAAACCGTGAAGGAGATCTTGAAGGCGCGTATACGACGGTAAAATCGGCGCAGCTCCTGGGAAAGGAAGAAATAGAGACATCCGTATATGTCTTCAGGTTGTGCACCGCAAGTCTTTCCAGCAGCGATGATGGCGGCCATACTGAATAAAATAATGTTGAGCATCCGCTCAAAACACTGCGAAAGAGACATGATCAACTCACTCCCAACCTTCCAACGGATCTGCGTGGTCCGTCTGCAGCCACTGCCCATCACGAGAGAACAACGACCGATTAGGTATGTTGAAGTGGGCATTGAGCGCACCGAACGGTAACACAAGACCGAAGCGACGATACTCCTCGAATGCAACACGATGAGAAAATCTCAAGCCAAGGTACATCCGATCTCTAAAGTCGCGTCGGCAAAATGCCGATCTGACACGTTCATATTCTTGTTGCACGTCGTCGATCGAGAGCGATGTGACCATCATACGTTCGAAAAGGTCTTCCGACGGACGTTCTGGGAGACATGTCGACAACTTCGATTTTGGACCAAGAGGAACGGAGGTCTTGCCACCGGCTCGGACTTTCATCAAGTAATCCGCGATAAGAGCCGAGAGTCTGAGTTTGTATGGACTAGGCATGAAGATCGAGTACCAGAAGTGGATGGCCATATCGACAGCAAGGGACTCATCGTCGACGGTGCCGAGGATCAAGAGTAGAACAATGTTACGACAGCTAATCAAGGGATTGATATCATTGACCAGAATCGACAGTTCGCCCGAATATGTCATAGGAAGGCCGTTTACGGTTTTGAGAACGTGGCGCAAGTCGCCAGAGGCTAACAAAAAGTTCGTTAAAGGACAGATGTAATAAGAACAAGAGAGAGATGTCAAGACGTACCAATAAACGCCAATGCAAAATCCTTTTTCCCATCCTTCTCGTTGAGGTCCAGGTTGATCACATCCATCGCCGGAGTATTTCCCCACCTTGAGAACGTTACGATGAGATTGAGCAGGGATGATAGAAGAACGGGCGTACAGCGACATGCCAGCTGAGAATTCTAATTCATCTCTGCACCAAGCCTCTACCCGGTGATCCACGACAAACGAGGGGTGACGACCTTCACGCTCCCATACAGGCTTCCAAGAGTCGAACATCATATCATTTTTGCAATCTGCGATAGACCTTACTCAGCACAGAGATCCAAGGAGGCCAAACACAAGTCAATGAGAACGCAAAGACCAAGGCTTACCTGTCTTGTGTTTCGCCCAATGCTGTTTCTGGCAATCCTGAATGAACACATGAGCTCAGAGAAAAATATAACAGCCGAAAAACGCAGCTCACCTTGGAACAGTACGAAACGAGTCGACACCGACTGCAGGCCATCGTCCCCGGTTTGGGACAAGTCTTGTACTTCTCCGTTTCCACGTTCGCGCAAGGTAAAACCTGAGGAATTGGAAATCTGACTTTCATCGCTTCGGCGGCCAATGATTGCGGAATTTTAGAGAAATCGGCAGGACATGTGAGTTCATCAAACGTTGGGTCGGAGGGGACCATACGGATGTTGCGGGATTGTTCTCCTGAAGCCATATAGCGTTCGGAACGTCCTTGAGCATAGGACGTCAAGCGCTCGAAGAAAAAGTTCATTGCACTGAGGCTGGCTGCAAGAGGGGAAAGAGGGAGTCGAACGATTGAAAAACGAATGAGAAATATTCGACGGTATATATGAAGTGGGTCGAATTCCGGATCTGAACTTGAAGAAGAGCCCATGGCTGCGGGTTGCTAAGAAAAAAGGCGATGAATTCCACATCGAGTCACCAGAGGGAAAAAGACGCACCTACCATGACAGCGGAAGGATGGTGGAGGGATACTTCCAGACGAAGCACAAAGGAAGGATATTTAAACATTTATCCGTCCCGACAATCGCGTCTGTGTCCAGCTGGAGGTCCTGTTCACACCTTTGGTCCTTTCAGCTCTGCTCGTGTACCTCCATCATCCTCATCCCTTCCAAGTTCAAACAGTTAATTCGCTATGAGGAAGTCATTCAGCTTGTATAAATGGGCGCTTAGGTGTAACAAAGAGACCGACGTCGGGAGGTCGGGAAAGCCTGGTGTGGTGGCGTATCTGTTTGCGGGAAGTCGTAAGACGAAGCACACGGGAAAAGGCAATGAAAAAGGCTAACGCGGAAGAGAATGCCATAGTTTCTCGGACTGGGAGGCAAAATTTTTGGACATAAATGGGAGATCCATATGTTTCCGTCGACGACGAGGTGGGCAGAGGCAAGTTGAATGATCAACGCGTCGGAAAAAACCGTGCCGTCGGGATGCCGTCTGAGATTGAAATTTATTGTTCGGCAGAACATCATGTCGTAATCGACGGTCCAAAGCCAAGTTCCAACCTCCTCTAGCTGGAGATAATAATGACATGTAGTTGGAACTGCTTTGGTAAGATTCACCACAATCCGACTGCAGGTATCACATATGCCACACAGCATTGAACAAGGCATGTCATCCTGGAATAACTGAATAAAGGGCCATCATCGTATGTGACTATTTCAAACGCAACCCAGAGCCCTCGAGGTTCTCTCTGGTGAGAGTCAGAGTGAGACCCACAATCTTCCACAGCCACCAAGAGACAATGGAGTCCGATTATGGGAATCATCGTGCATGGCCTGTGTGGCATGCCTCTTGCATGCCTCTCAAGGCTCGAATGAGTCAATGCGATGAAGGTTCCGGGCATATATATAACGAGGCGTCTCCCATGGCTTGCCCCTGACACTTCCTTGTCCTATAGCCCCCACACTGTATCCATATCGAGCCTTACCTACCCTCAACATGTCCCAAAGTCCCCCCACCAACCCTTCGAAGGAGAAAGCAGCGGCCGAAGGTGCACACTCCGATATAGAAGAGCGCCTTCAAATACATCCGAACTCATCCAATGACAACGGCGTGAAGCAGCATAATGTGACCCTTCTCAAGAAGTTGTTGTTAATTGTTGGACTCTGGATTCGTCGACGTCTACCCAGTTAAGGTTGGCGGGAGCTCCACGGCAGGAATTGAATTTGACTTCGGAACTTCGAGAGTTCAAAACGTCGGAAACCATTTCACACGGTCATTCTCAACGTCTCCTTCCGCCCTCTGGTATCCATGGTCAACATTCAGCTCATTTCCATCTACCAGGACACACATTTGGCTGTATGATAGTGATAAATAAGCAAAATATACATGTTGTACTGCCAAATTCAAGCCAAATTGTTCAATCTGGGATCCACAGTGGACATGATCATTTTATTTTAACATTTACTGTTGAATTTAAATTTTAGTAAGTATATCTCACGGAGTGAAATTACACGAGATCTCAGAGAGCTTGACCGTCCTGAAAACCACGGACTGTCCGAAGTAATGAGTATTGCAATTTGGTTGTGAGATAAGATAACGAAAACCGAGCTGCAGATAAATCATGATTCATGATAAAAGAATTGAAAAATGATTAATGATCGGTCAGGCTTGAGCTCGGGGAAGAAGGCCCAAAGACCCAATAGACCTCTACTGAAAGTCTGCTTGAGTAAGTTCTCGTGGACAAACACCGACGAGGACGATATTATTCAAGTCTCAAGACGACCGTCGAGTCAACATCCCCATTTTTGTCCACACTAAGATTTGTTCCCACACCTCCCGGACAAAGCCGACATTCAGGGGCCTGAGCTAACCGTTCAGAAAAAAGGGCTTGCCCAGTGGGCCAGTGCTCATTCTTCGATTTTTTGACATTCTAGGATGGTGCTATAGGGTGGCAGGTTGAAACGGACGAGTAGAGACACGGATTTTAATTGCTCTATTTGTGAGTTATTTATATCTGTATTGATATGAAGTCGAAGATAAATAAAATTCGAAGTTCGAACTCTCGAAGTTCCGAATCAAAAAGCAAAATCCTGCCGTGGAGCTCCCGCCAACGGTACCCAGTGGAAAGACGAAGGTGACGACTACCCCGCTGGTGGCCTCCTTGATCAACAACAATCTTCGGCTTGAAACTTTCCATCATCTGACGATAGGTACTCCCAATCCAAACTGTGATTCCAACGAACCCGAACGCCTTCACGATGACAATAACATCGACTCCTGCACCATGAACTCAGCCGCCTCTGTATACTCGGTCCGCTTTGATACTCAGTCTGCGACAGACGACCTCATAGAAGCCGATGCTAGTTCTGTGTACACCGGGAGCTCAATCCGGGGGTTATACACACCCAGTTACCCGGTCGTTCTACCAACTTTGACGTACCGCATTGTAGATGGGGTACCCACCATTGTTCTCGCGGAGTAGATTCGTGGACCTAGGACTCGAGATGGGTTCATAGCAAGAACTATTTCGCTCAGATTCAGGGAGATGCCATCTGTGTTTTTTTTACCTCCTCATTCTATCTACCAAGATAGCCTTTCTGTTTTATGATTATTGTTTGATTTAATGGAGTACTGTTAGTATTTTTATAACCATAAAATCTGCTTAGGCACCTATGGCTTCAAATTTGTCCTCACGCCTCATTGTGTCATGTCTCAATACAAATATCGCAAGAGCCAATCGATGGGAGAACGTAGACGCAATGAAGAACAATGCGGGAGGCCTCCATCCCAATCTGGATGTCTGGGCACCGGACAATGCGATCGAGTGGCACACAACCACAGGGGCCCAACTGAGGGCCTGTATTCGATAGTGAGTCAAAGCGACTCTTCTTTTTGACTATAAAAACCGCTGTTCCGTGACGGGGATGCAGCCACCCACATCACACACAACCATCAATCTTAGATCTCCCGCTCACTCTAACATCATCATAACCCATATTCGCACTTTCAATCATGGACCAGCCAGAAGCGCCTGAAAAGGCGAGGACCAATTCCCATAACCACCTCGATGCCACCTTGACGAAGTCGGAGAAGAAACCGGCGCATTCCATCGCACTCAAGTTACGCAAGGCACTCCGAACGCTCAGATGGTGTCAACGCCTTCGCTTTCCATCACGATCCCGAAAGCCAAACTTCAAGTCGCGCACCGTCTCAGACGGCGGCTCAGCCCCCTCCGAAGTCGAGACTCCTTTGCAATTTGAACCTCCCTCTGACCGTCACCCATCCGAATCAAACCCCGACATCAGCAGTCTTGATGTCTTGTACGGATCGACGAGCACTATTAGCACAGACACGGACAGCACACGTTCTGGTTCCATCACCCATCAAGACGCCTCGAGCAGCCGCACTAACATAGCGCATGTTTCCCCATCCAACGCAGTGCCCAATGATACTGCTAGTATTGCGACTAGTATCAGTGCCGAGACCATAACCTACACCTTCCATTCAGGAAGCTCTCCGAATCTGAGCATAGCGAGCTCCGAAAGGTGGCTCGACGATGGAGCTCCTTGGACAGCGGGCGATCGGGGCCCTGGCGTTCCGAGTAGCTGGAACTACTGGCACGACGCGTAGACAATGCCGCGATATGTACGACTTCGGTGCTAGCAAAGGAGTCCCTATCTGCAGTCTGAGGGATCGGATGGTAATATTTTTGTAGTCTATTTTCATTTATGTACGAGATGCTTTCTGGATTTATATGAAACTATATTTGGGCATAAATTCGATTTCCAGCGAGTTCCAGCGGTACTAAGAATACACCGCTCGTACCCATTCGTGATCTTGCCTCGAGGTTTAACTCGAGGTTGAAACGTGGACAGCGACATAGGTCCCAGATATCCCATCCATGACTCGAACACAGCTCTTTGCGTCGTAGAAACATTGGCGTTGAACAAAATCGATGACTCAGAAAATGATGCATTGACAGTACGTGGAACACAACGAGGCATACATAGCGCATAGAGTGCTCGTCATGAACGTATCCGTGACTCACCAAGATAAATACCCGACGACATATGTAGGGTGTACGTTCGCCCTAGTTTCGACAACATCTCTAGCCCTTCCTAACCACCGTTGTGAGGTTGAGTGAGATTGTAAGACCAGAAACACATAATATGACGTACCAATACAGTTTCCAACCAGACTTGTCAGACAGAGGTCCCAGCATCGAAAAAGCACCAAGTTCCATTCGAGATCTAAAAATAGAACATCGCAC
>JAHXRV010011314.1:0-10530 GCA_019904355.1 Psilocybe tampanensis | reverse complement strand
CTCTCCACCACAAGCTGTTGATAGACTATTTAATGTCAATGGTGACCCGAAACCTCTTGATAACACCTGACAACTTAGATCTTGAACGGCTACATCAACTTTCCGACATGGACATCAAAGCACTCCTCTCGATCTTGCTTTCTAGGTATCCAAATGGCCGGGAAAATAGGGTACCAAAGTGCGGAAATCTTCATCTGGCTTGGGAATATGCCAATGATCCTACCAATCACCACCGATTTGTCAATATGCTGCGTGTCACCCCTCTAGTTTTCCAAACAATTCTTACTCTGATTGAAAATCATCCCGTCTTCACAAATGGCTCCAACAACGCACAAGCACCTGTTGAAGAACAGCTCGCTGTTATGCTGTATAGGATGGGTCGCTTTGGGAATGGCGCATCCATTGAAGACATCGCCCGAATCGCAGGTTGTTCAGAGGGTTCTGTTGAGAATTATACCTATCGCTGCTTCGAGGCTATTGATTCCCTCCATGAACTGTTTATACGACGGTTGAATTCTGCAGAGAAAGAAGTGGAGAAGGAATGGATAGACAATCACCTTGGGTTCCGTGGAAGTTGGCGAGAGGGATGGGTCATGTATGACGGCACCATTGTTGTGCTGTACAAAAAACCAGGTCTCAACGGTGATGCTTACTACACACGAAAAGGGAATTATGGCCTCAATGTACAGGTAAGGACAGGTTATTTCTCTCGAAAGTCTTAAGACTGAGGCTTGTTGACGTCACTGTAGATTGGAAACACACCTTCCAACCTCCGCATTGTGGATTACTCCTACGGGATGACCGGTTCCGCACACGATGCCGCTGCCTTTGAGCACACCACAGCATCCCAGTATCCAGACTGGTTCTTTGATGGCGAAGAGTTTGCCTGGGCAGATTCAGCCTATGGTGTTAATGCTCGAACGATTCCGGTGCATAAGCTCCCTGCCTCTCTCGATCCAGCAAATATTTTATTCGACAAATATGTTGCTCATCTTCGCGTGCGCTCCGAGCACTGTATGGGGGCACTAAAGGGCCGATTTCAATGTCTTCGAGGTCTCCGCCTCAACATCAACTCAAACCGAGAGCATCATGAGGCATGTCGGTGGATTTCTGTTGCAATTATCCTTCACAATCTTGTTATTGAAGTGGAAGGTGCACAGTCGGGTGCATATTTTATGGCAGAGCACACGGATGTCGAAGAAAGGGAGGACCGAGGAGAACACGAAGAGGGGGAGGCTGATGGGCAACCTGAATCTGAGGAAATGAGGCGTCGTCTTGTAGCGGAAATTGTCGCATTCAAAGAATTGGCAGTACAGGAATAAAAAAACATAGGTGTAGGTAAATTATAAAAAGAATACTATGCGAGAAAGAAATTATAAATTGAAGGCTATAAAAGAAGGAAATTATAGAAAGGATATAAGAGAACGAAATTATATGCAACGGTAAAGAAGGAAGGATAAGAGATTAACAGAAAAAGTATATCTTACGAAGTCCCAAAAAAATCAGTCATCAAAGTCTTCATCACGGATTTCCTCCCAGTCCGGAGAGGATTGTCGTATCTTTTGCCGTTTTGGTGAAGGAGTCCCACCTTGCAGTCGAAGAAGCTCGTCATGGTATTCGTCTCTCGTCCACAACCCAAGTTTGAATTCCTCAAGCAAAAGGGTGCGCTTTTGGAGTAGAGTTTTCTGGGCAGCATCATCCCCCCACATCTTCGCGGTTTTCCTGTTAAATTATAAGTGTTAGAATATCATGTAAGAGAATGAACAAAAAACATACTCAGACATCTCAAGCAGAGTATCGACAAGCGACCGCTTCTGCGGCACCTTTGATATGTTCTCCCGGGCCTTTTCGATGGCCTCCCGAGAAACATTTGACGGTTTGGGGGCACGATTACTACCCGCCGCAACAGCTGGGAGTGGTTGAGAACTGGGCTGGGGCTGTGAAAGCGGACCAACGGGTGCAAGTTCAGGGTTAGTGCCTTCACCTGACGTGGCTAACTGGGGGTTGTTGGTGATTTCGATACCGAAGTGACGGTGAACAGGGGGTTCGGCGAGCAAGACAGGATCGATGTTGCTGTCATCCACAGCTGCCGGTGGTGGATGACCATCGTCAGGGGATTGATACCAAACTGTCTTCCGTCCATGAGGTCCAAGAGCTGTCGTGACCGCGATAGGGACCACATTTGGTCGCCTCGAGAAGATTTTGTGGAGGCGAGGGAACATCGGGAACTCCTCCTCAATTTGTTCTACATAATGTGTCAGTTAATGAGTAACCAGTATAAAAATCATTGGCCATACGCCAAAGGTTCACTGCTGCAGCAGGGGTTAAGTGATTTGGCCCATCAGCCGGGATGTAATGGTCAAACTGTTCGTCGTCCTTTTCATCAACGCCGCCGTCATCGACTCCTCCTCCTGTCTGACGGAGCCGCTGTAGATGCTTCTGGTATGTCTTCTTTAATCTATCAAGTTTGCCAGTCAGAGTGTTGAAAGAAAAAGGAAAAAAATTGCCTGTACCTTTCGAGACGAGCTCTTAAGCGGTCAGTGATGGAACCGGGATCAAGGGTAAAAAGGTTGGGCATAATAGCCTGAGCAATGCGCTTGAAGACGGCTGTTCGTGTGTCTCCACTGGTGTTCTGCAAAAGAAAATCAAGTACACAGATGAGATAAAAAGATATATGTAAAACGAACCTCAGTGCGATCCTTTTTCCCAAATAAGATCTTGTAGTTTGCATCTTTCTCAAGCTCCGTGAGGAAAGCCCAGTTGAGTGCGTTGTTGTTTTCAGCCCATGGGATGTCAGGGATCTTCTGCTTAACAGCTTTGACCATAGCGAGGGAGAAAAAAGGGAATCTTGGGCACAAAAAAGTGGATAAGAAAGAGAAAGTGGTAACGAAGTATATATACTCACCCAGATTAAATGTACCGAGAAATAAACAGAGATTTCTGTGGGGATTAAACAAAGACGCGACGCGCGACGCGTTTCTCGTGTGTGGACCCTTGTCGTGTTCTCTAAATTGCTTCATACCAGGGCAGTGATGGAGGAGAATCAGTGATTTAGAGATATCGTTGACATTAGACCAGATGGGGAATAGGCCATGAAGGGAATGGGCTAGTAAGATCTGTGCTAAGGTAGGAGGTTGCTCTTGGAATTGTAGCTACATTGTATGAAGGAGAGAGCAAGGGAGAGCGGCAGAGCGATGTACATGACGGTGAAAAGACAGAGATTAGGTCTGATAAGGTCACAGCAACGTCACATATCGGACTTTGAAATTCTCGATGACCAATGCTGTGAAATCCAAGGATACGGGATACGGGATCCAGAGTACGCTCAACTTTGAGGACGGCTGATATATCCGTCAATGGATGAAACACGAAGTAGAAAGAAGTCGAGCACGTACTCTTCTATGCTCCTAGAGTTTAAATTACGGGTGACTGTGCCGTCGTTCGCGTTCTTTCGGTAATCGCAGAATGTATTACCTCGGTTATAGGTGTACCCGCTTTCACAGCTTGCTTTTCTAGGGCGAGGTCCTCCTGGTTTCCAAGGCCGCTTTGTTGACCATTAAACGCGTGTTCGAGCAGCAGGAAGGAATAAACGGGTCGTGGGGATGTTTGTGTACGGATATGATATTGATAACTCGTAGTTGGATTAACGAAGTAATACCTGTTGATCCAAATCAGTGATCGAAAATACCAACAGTTCTTCAACCAAAACTCACCTCAGGGTATGTAAATCACGACCCCTCCCTCCTCGACAAAAATTTCCACAGCTTGCACCATCAAATGATTTTCCGTGAACCGGCCATCCGACTATAGAAATAGCGACAACTTAGACTCAGCAAAACGGAATCCAGGAGGAAGCTTACTGATGCCTACACCACTTTCGAAATTCGGGTCATTCCCTAGGGAACTATTTGGGACGATATCGGTTCACCAGACCGTTTAAGGGCAACGTTCTGTTGTGTATCGCCAGTGGCTCGTAGCTGGACGCTCACTGGAATAAAGGACGTCGATGGTGGGTTAAGTCGACCGATGGTATCAAGGTTGAATGGAAGCTGGTTCGAATCGGAATCTGAGCTCCTGGCAGTGTTTGCATAACCTATACCGCAATGTCAACCCCACTCTCTGACCAAGGATACATCTGTTACATACATGAATCTCCTGTCGTCCTTTTGTATCTTGGTGCTGCTTGATGTGTCGATATAATCAAAAATTGACGAGAATGTGGGTCTCCCATACCCGCCTATGCCTCAATAATGCCTGGGGTTAGAGGAAGGGGTCGTAATTCATTCTATGAGCGCATATTTGAGACTGTCCCATCCGAGAAATCCAAGCCATCTTTCCGCTGGATAAACCGAACAAATCTATGAGAAGTGGGCCAGATTTCCTTGCCTACGCTACACACCTTTGTGGAGGACCTGAAAGTATAAACCACGGAGAGTGGTGGGCGACTTGGGAGACGGAGGTGGAGATGGCAAAAACGCTGCGGAAAAGGAAGGGGTTCGCCAACAACAGTCGATGAGACGTCCGACGCCGAAGACGAGAACACAGAACAGTGAACACAGAACAGACCATGGGATTGCGGTCACATGATCGGGCCCGGATGTTGCCGATTTTGAGACTGCGACACAACTTGAAGTTTGACGATGGCCTCCTCGATGATCAACTCGGAGTCGATACAACCACTCTGCTAATCATAATGATTGTTTAGTCTCCTGGAACACCCAACCCCACCTCTTGTCACCCGCAACCATCACTGGTACCTGTGGCAAACGCGCAGGCAAGCAGCAATCTGCAGCAATTGTACTTGTCCTCGTTGTTTCGGTCTTCACGCACCCGCCGGCATCCTGGTAACGTCGAGAAGGAGGATCTGTTGCTTGTTCTCGTCGTTTGCTCTTTCTCGGACACATCATATCCACGATGATCACATAATTTTGTCTGGAGGTTGCCAGAAGGTTGCAACGTTGAGCAACGAAACTTGATTTCAACGACGCGCTTTACTCGAAACAACCCCCCCATATAAAATTATGGACTATCGATGGACTACTTGAATTCCTATGAACTCGACCTCACAACCCCATCCCAACCGAAAGAAAACAAGGTACGAACAGCGGATTCTCCAGGTTTCCTGCTGGACCTCGTTTTAATCGCTTTTAAAGTTTATGACGAGAATTCGACTTCGACCGGTCCTTCTCTAAATTTTCGAGGCTTGTGTTCCCCCACAGAAAATTCCTTGAATTCAAATTTGCATATAAGAAACCAGCAACACCGCATTCTGCGTCTAGGAACACGTACCTTCTCCGAGTTCGAATCCAGCGTCGATAAAGTCAACAACACGACGAACGCCGAAATCGTCAGGATTGATGGTAATAGTGCGCATATGAATAACGAGGAGGATAAAAGCGCGACAGCAGGCGGAACTGGGGTTTTCTCCGCACTTCCTGGCCGCCGATAAATCAACCTAGACTCTGAGGCGCTCCGAGTCGTCGCTTTTCTTCTCGTCGTCGACCGTTGACTGTTGTGCCTCGGGTACCGAGAGCGGGGAGGTAGGGGAGCGTCGCTGGAGTCATCGTTTACTGGTGGTAAACTCCTCTTGCTAATGGACTGGCGTGATTCTGGGTGAGTATTCTGAACCCAATCCGAGACACGGCGTTGAGTGGCAAGATACTGATAATATCTGGGAGGGTAGTTGTCTACGTTCGCCATTTGTGAGATGGTGGATGGAAAAGAGGAATACGTTCCCCAGCCTTGTTTTATGCACAGTCAGACCGTACACTGTCAATTTGCTCACGATGTTTAGGTTTATGGAAATCTCATTGAAAGCGCGAGGACATGGTGCTTCAGAGGCGTGACGAACTTGCGTTGGTCTTGTGAACGGTTTCATGAGAATGAGGTACGTACTTGTTCCCATATTGCTGGATTTATCATGATTATATAGGCTTGCAGGGAGTCCTAAGGCTATTCCAAAGTAACGAATCAACTTCTGGTGACTTGTTGGTTCCAGTTGTACCGTTGTGGCCGCTGGGAGAAGGCCGGAGATGGCGCCGATGAAGTCCCTATGTAGTATCAATTTCCCATTGCGTCACCGAACGGACCGAACATCAGCGAGTTGTTACTCAAACGCAGAGGGTGGGGCCAGGCCTCGGCCTCATGCTCAAGCTTAGGACCCTCAGGCGTCCTGGTGGAGAGAAAATAACGCTTCCAGCATGTCACAGTGCATGTGTGTGCACGTACAGTATTAATGAGAGATTGCACGGTATGTACCGTGCCAACCCTACTCCCGCGACCGGTTCTCCTGATGTCGAAATTTGGTCGAAATGTCAATACTTCAAACTTCGAGTTTCCTTGAAGACTGGGCGATAAACCGGCCTGGGGCTCCGCTAGTGGGATTTGAGTCGTTGGTATTTTACAAATGACATTTCTTCTCCTTCCTTTTATGTTGCTATTGATGATTCATGCCTGTATGTTCCTTTCCCTCTGTAAGCGCCCTCTCTTTGATCTCCTCTTCCTCTGCGTCCTGCCCACATCCCGCATCTACAATCCCACATATAACCAGGACCACCAGTCCAACAAAGCATAGAAAACCGCATGGTATCGTATCTCCCCACTGGCATGTCACTTTAAAGCTGAAAAATGTTTTCTCCGATGCAACTTCCAGCGACGGCGGCCGAAGTTCCGAGTATCCCGCTCTCCGACAGGACGCAACGAGGTCTACAGGTACGTCATGTATCAGCTTCAAACGGAAATGGGAGCAAAGTAACAGTAAGTTTAACTCACTGTTTATCGAACATTGCGCGACCGATTTCTGCAGACGGTATATCCGACTATCGACTGCACACCTCATACAGTTCTCAACGGATTTGAAATTCTCGTCTGTACAAGTGCATTCCATTGAGGTACAAGACTAGGAAAAGGAGTTCCAGTCATCGGCCGACTGTTAACGCAGATGATAGATGAACTCACAAGTGTCATATTCCTCACCGCCTCGCAACTCGTCGCACAATGGGGCGAAGCGTTGATGACCCTGTATTTGAGGCGAACATCTTGGCCACCGTATTGATTGATTCCATCGATGGATAGTGACAATGGAAGGCTCATTGACCACACTGTAATTTGTTGATTCAGGTGTAATCCAATCACTGAACCAAAATGTCGGCGACGTACCATTTGAAAATGCACATAAAATAAAGACAAGCCACAAGGATACGGAGCGATTTCTGAAAGGCATTCTTATGACCAGGCAGCCAAGACGGAAAGAGGGCGATGACAATACTGACCAGCCTATTAAGTATGTTTCGACGGACCAAATTCCTCGCGTACCGGGATATGCTGTGGTACGACAGAGAATCTCGCTGGAATTACACGGGAAAGGAGTCATGGGGCTGGTAGCATATATAGATGTAGCCGCGGCAGAGCTTCGTCACTGTCCTGAAGAATTCCAAGCTTCGAGCAGGAAAAATGCCGTCCAGAATTCAATATCAGGCCTTCCAGCAGATTGTGTCATCTTCGAGTCGGGTTCTGTGAGGTCTTGGTTTTTGGCGTGGGTGACAGTTCTTGCAGAACAAAATCTTGTAAGTAAACGATCATGGCCGATTATCCTCCGTGTGAAGTCTGACTCTTCCAATCGTATCCAGCATCCGGGTACTATGCTATGAGTAGTTAACCAGCTCGAAAGCCCGGGAGGGTCCCTATTTTTACTTACCGTCATCACGATCCCCAAGATGCGTCCGAGGGCTTTACCCCACATCAGATCAATGTCATTATTTCTCCGAAATTCCTAATGCCCCAAATAACTCCCTCGACGCTGTAAACATGGTCCGCCACGAAACCCCCGCCAGCCCCCCCACCCATTCTCCGTATTTTCTGGGCGATTATTCCAGTTTCGTCGATGCCGTGGGGAAGGTCGATCAATTTTTGGCTTGAAGATCAGGCTATAAATAACCTTTTGGGTCTTGTGTTCACCCTCGAGGAGATGTATACCTGTTTGCAAGCTGTATGTACACCATGCGTCATCTGGGGAGGCCCGGGGAATATTCCTCGCATCCTCCCGCAGGTGACTATCGGAAGTAAAGGACATCAGTGATATCATAGGCTTCTAGCTTTTGCCAGTGCAAGTGGTATCAAAAGTGAGGCAATGATACAGATACAAGTTTCCATGTAAATGTGTGGTGCTCCTCAAGGACATTCGTGTATCCGACGGTCAACTGAACACGTCCAAGATACATATCCAAAGTGAATAGCGACTTATAACAACTCTCAACCGGTGCGGTGCCCGTTGAAGCAGGCCGAAATTTGAAATTCAAAAAGATTGGCGCATCATTTTCGGATAGAATTTGATTATCAAACTACCATCGTATTTAAAAAATCCACGACACTCCACGGACCACGACATGAGGACTCCTGGTAAGCGCTAATCATGGCTCATTAGAGATGATTAATCTGATTCCTTATGGCGATTCAAATCAGAAAATACTGCTCTTTTACTTGAAAGAAAGATGAACTTGTGTCATTTGGCGCATATTATTTTCGAAACTCACGGTCTTCAAAGATGTACAAAGTTTTCGGAACATGAGTTTGCCACAGTTCGCCACGCCCTCGCACAGCTTTCCTGGCTCGCACTCAAGGTGGAGAATTCGTACAACAACATATACCGAGCATGTGTTAATCAACCAATAATCAACACCACCTGTCACTCTAAAACATATCCTCTGATATCTACCACTTAGAAATCCAACATAATAACAGTGGTATTCATCTATTGTGGAGCTTTCTGACCAACGAGGTGAGTCACGACTCGCTCGACTCAATTGATTTTCTGTTTTCGCGTCTTTTGGGCGCGCTCTGATCCACGATGAAGGCATAATGAAAGGGAGCCGCAGCGTTTGCGCCTGCTCATTGGTGCAGGTACAAGGCCACGAGCGAATATATGGGCCCCGTACGCGTATAAAAGACTCGTTGTTGAAGGACTTTCTGCACGAGTTCAAACTCGACACCTCTTCCCCAAGTCGAACCTACCCTCTGGCCAACGATGAAACTCTCTCTTGCACCCGTCGCTCTCGCCTTCGCAGCCATCACGCCTGCATTTGCACTTCCTGAGCCAGTAGCCGCACCAGCCGAGCCAACCCTCTACACCCCTCCAGGGGGTAGCAGCTTGGAGAAGCGAAACACCGGCGGCACCGTAGAGGTTGACGGTCTGCGCTACCGCACCTGCCCTCGCACCTCTTGCCCAGCAATCGGCCAGTACCCCATTGGCACTCACGTCGAGATCGTTTGCTACACCCGCGACAACACCACTCCCGTAAATGGCGATTAGTGAGTCATGAAAATTTCTCGTGGATGACCTGATTTACTAATTGTGTGTCGATATAGCGGCTGGGCTTTGCTTACCAACGGCTACTGGGTTGCTCTCTCATGGGGCTCATATGTTTCCTGGTACAATTACATCACGACGTGCTAAATGGTTCTCAGCGCGAACTGAAGATTGGGAGATTGGGATGGGCCGAGATGTGTTATATGAGAAAAGGGGAAAAAAATAGCAGAGGGGGGAACGAAGGATCTTGCAGTACATAGGTTTACGCAGGGAATAAAGTGGGTTGTCAGGTAGGCAGTGGAGGAGGATCTGGGCCAGGACATCGTAGTGGATCACGTCTTTTAGGTTCACTCCAGTGGGTCTCGCGCCCAACTCGCGCATTGCCAAGTTTGCAAGCCTAAAATATAGAATATGATAAGATGAGAGCCAAAACTCACATGCACAGGTGGAATGAAATGATCAATAAACTCGAAGAAAAATTTGGGGGATAAGAAAGGGTTATATATCCAAATGGTGGTTAAGACAAGGTCAAGATCGTTGAGAACTGTTGTGGGAGCACTGGGAGGAGAGCCAAAGCCGAATAAGGAAGCGGAGGTTGAAACTCGAGAACACATCCTCTGCGAATGCCCAAGATACTCTCGCTCTCGCTCAATTCTTCACCAAGCGTCAAGGTATCTATTTGTACCAGATATCCCAGGGACATTGCAGGGTGTCAAAGCCCTCGCAAACTTCCTACGAATGTCTGGTGCATTCACGCGATCAGGAGGCGAAATAAACCCACCAAAAACCCCGCTCTTCGACGACGAACCATTACCGGACTCTGAAGATGATGAGTCTGACCTTGACCTGTGACGAATCCGAGGAATACTCGAGACCCTTTCCACTTCCTTCGCAGATTCCTGTTTAAATATAACCATCAAACATTTATAATCTTTCTTGTTATTACCTCTTTCTCTTGTACGATACAACTCGGAGTTAAGTATTATCTTAACACCTTTCACATATCACACCCAACCCTTCACCCAATATTGTACTTATAGATATACACCACACGTCGCCAGGTCCACTTAACAACAGTAGCTAGTTAGCGTAGAAAGGTGTCTTTACACCCGTGCGTCTTAGTACTTCGTTTACTTGTAGCACGATAATAAATAGGGCTGGATAACGGTGTATGTGGGTCAAAAAGAAAAAAGAAAAAAATAAATCCAAAAAAGGAAAGAGGAAAA
>JAHXRV010011306.1:0-21106 GCA_019904355.1 Psilocybe tampanensis | reverse complement strand
AGGCCCCATTCGGGATCCCGGTTAGCCCTCGGTTTAGCTCGAGTTAGCTACCATAAATGGAAACTAAATCGAATTTCTCGGTTTCGTCTGCTAACCTGACCCAAATGTGCGTTCGGCAACGCTCAGTCAATGTCGGTTAGTTGTGGTTAGATGTCACTCACTGCTGGTTGAGTGACATCCTCGTCGCGTCGCATGCCCACTCCATTCTACTTGCTCTGTCCATCTTTATATTAACTGTTGTATACATATATCATGGAGAAAATACTTGAAGATGTAATGCAATAATGCTTCTAGGTATTTTGGGATTTTTTGTGGTAAAACTGCAGACTATGTTAAAGATCTTTCGAAAATCATCCCTTTGGAGTAGAGGGACAACAACTGTCTTAATTGCGCTTTTAATTGCGTTACTGCGATGTGACGCGACGCGACAAAATGTGACTAAACCGACAAAAACCGGTCACCTCAGTTTGTGACTGGTCCTAACCTAACCTAACCTGACCTGACCGAGACTAACCGGGATCCCGAATGGGGCCTTAATCCCACAGGGCTGGGAGGGCCCTGTTTACCTGTCACGTGGCAGACGCGCTCGTCACGGGCGTGCCCAAGCAAATCCAAACAAACACGCCTATACTTATAATGCGCCAAATGCGAAACTTTTCTCTCCTCACCTCCCTCCACCCTGCCTTCAACCTTATAATCAACTATATTATTTTACTCTATTGTCAATTCACTCTATAACCTACCAATATGTGCCGACACTGCCAGGGATCGCATGGACTTTTCGATATTTTTGGTGGTGGTCGCCGAGGAAGTGGCATGGGGTTCTATGGATATGATGGTGACATCGACCGCGGTAGCTTTGCACAAGTGTCTGAACGGGCTATGCATGCTCTCGACAGCGTACGTTTTATAATTTTGCTCGTTCAACGCGTCTCCATACCCTCTACTCACATAAAACCACATAGGCCAAGTCCCGTTTCCTCGAGCATTTGAAGGCTGTCGATACAAGCCGTGGAACAGTATCTCACGAAATCATTCGATTCCACCTCGTTCCCGATATGAGGAAAAAGTTCTCGAAATACGTCAAGGAGTTTGGTTGCACGTTAGTCTCTTCATTTCCTTCAACAAAAGCTAAACATAGACGCTCATGATACTATCTTTCATTAATACTATTAGTGCCACCTCTAGGCAAATTACACGCGCCGAGCAGGACCTCATTAACAAGACACGTAAATCGGTCAGTGGCCCCTGATGTGATTATGGAGAATTGCCTTTTCTCAAATATATGCACGATATTCTTAGTTAATATACTTCACCTCGGTGACAGTGAGCCCTCAGGCGCAACAAGCCTACTTCGCTGCCAATCCCAACATCCCTCGCCCTCAGACCACAGTACCCGCTCCTATCGCCCAAGCCCCCGTCGCACCCGAAGCCCCTGTCATGGCCAGGTTGGCCCCTCCAGTGGCCTCTACGTCCTCGAGCCACGTCGCTGCACCACGTCCATCTCTCCCCATTGCTCCTGGTCTCTTACAGGATACCGCCAACAAGGTGGCCAGACAGAAGCACAACGAAGCTGCCGTTAAGCGCGCCGCTGCTAACCCGACCGTCCAGAAGATGCACAAAAGGGTATAGAACTCCCAATCCAAAAACTTACATATCCTGTGCGCTTAACCTCGCGTGGCTTTGAATTAAAGTCGCATTGTCGGCATGTCCTTAGAATATTTTCTTCTGATAATCGTTAACGTTAAACTCTGTATCATACCTGTACCCACAATTCTCTCTTGTCGCATAGATATTCTGGTAGTTTTACAGCTTTATAACAAACAGTATTGTACAGTTGTCTATTCGTCGTTTAACTGTAAAATAAAATCTCATTGACGAATCATGATGATTTCTGAGCGCCGTCAGCGAGGCCCAACTTGGAAGCTGTCGTGTACGGATGGCAAAGTCCGATTTAGGCGCCGGTCAGAACCATGAATGTTGGGATAAGTTGTGAGGTCAGTCCATAATATGAATAAGCGTTCCCTATTATATTTACCCCAGCAATTGATGTAGAGCCCAGACAACGTCTGATTAATCTGATTATCGATATATATCAGCCACGTTTATGTTGTTCTTTACCTCTGAACACGCCGACTGGCGATCTCGGGGGACGGACAGTCGATGAGAACACCTTCCATGCCTATGAATTATATATTGGATCATCCAAACCGTTCGGAATGTGACAGGATCATAGATGGTTTTGCGAAATGATGGATATGGCGGTATGTTTCTGCAGTGGAAGCTCATTGAGGCTCATCATTGCCGTGGGGATGGGAAACTTGACACAGCGAATAAAAGAAGAGATATCAGCAATATCCCGACGAGTTGAGGGGAAAACTCGAAGAAAATCAGCATCGTTATATGATGTCCATCGTCTGCATAGCCCATTCAGGTGTTCATGGGAATTTTTTACTCGAGAGAGTGCCCAAACAAAAACACATCTCAAGGATGTAAATCACAAATGATTTTTAAAATCCTTCAAATGCGGTGTTCGCCTGAAAACATTTAAACGAAGAACAAATTCAGAGACAAGCAATCACCCGCAATCGCACTCCAATGGCCCCACCACCAGCCCTAGAGATGCCCAACTATCTCGAAGCTTACCGGTTATCACTCGCCACGGACTTTGTCGTTGGTGCCTTGAGTGTATGCAGATGATCATTTGCTTCTCTGATTCCTTGATTAATCAGGAGTTCATGTCCTCAGGTTTTTGTTTGGGACCTCCTGTACAACTTGCGAGACGATTACAGATTATTGCGCACGCACGGGATTAACATTCCCTCTGCGATATATCTGATATCGAGGTGGGGACTTGGACTTTAGTACAATGTCGATATGCTGAATGGATGACGATTTCATATAGACTGTCGACGCTCGGATTTGGGCTGATGGGGGCAATCATACTCAGTGAGTAACAGGAAAGGCCAAGAACCAAAGGACATAGCTTATAACGATCTCCCCTTCATTAGCCGTCCCCATCGACAATTGTCACCTTTTTTCACAAGGACTCCTAGCTTCATATGGGATCCTGATATGCACGACGATGCTCCTCTCCTACTTCCGCGTCTGTGCCGTATGGAACAAGAATCGGTACATCACAGGCTCCTTTTTCCTGCTCTGGTTGATCAGCGTCGGAGGGGCTCTGACCATCACCAAAGCGCTCTTCCCGATCTTCCACGTATTAGGGTCGCCATACTGTTATGAGCTGGTGCTCCGTGGCAACGACCTCGCCGTCGGGGCGATATTGACGCCCACGATCAATCACTTTCTTGCCTTCGTCGCGACTGTGTATGGGATATGCAAGAACCATTTCCCAGTTCAAGGAAATCGAGGAGAGAGTGGGAACAGGGTGTGGAGAGGATATAAGATGGTCGTGCTGGGCGATACTCTTCCAGAATTTTCGAAAGCGATTCTTCAAGCCAGCCAGCTTTGTTACTTGTAAGCCGCCTCACTTTGCCTTTTTTTCGTATCATGATATAACCCCCATTTATCAACAGCGTTGCAGTTCTGTCGGGCGTGACAGCGATTGTCTGGTTCTACGTCTATGCCTCGGACCAAAGCTTCCGGCTCGCGATCTTCATCCCGTACTCTGTGATCGCCAACATTATGTTCAGCTGGGTCTTCCGATCCGAGAAGCTCTGGGTACCCAGCAACCCATTTACGCCAAGGGCCACAGGAAGAAACACACTCTCCGCCCCACCGGTGAGGGTGGATACGAACATCGGTCAAGCCAATGGAATGAACCGTGTCAGCGGAGGGAGTAGCGAGTTGAACGTGATGCAGATTGAAGTGAGTAAAGTTGTGGAATACAAGTCGGATGAGGCGAGTCACGTAGATGTGCATCTTCGTTCAGTTGGGACTGTTGATTTCCTGGATTTTAGAGTGGACAGTCCGCAGGCGTAAAGGACCGTTGATGACCTTTGATGAATATTTAAAATGTACGATAGTTTATTTGATGGACGGTTCCAGTGTTGTTGTTCAAGCCCAGATAGGGACTCATCTGTTCAGAAACTTGCACTTCGACCAAGAGATCCTTTGTCGCCACCCAAAACAGAAAACGAACGCCTTTCATATTTCTTTCGTGATACAATGATGGATATAAGGAAACTTGTGTATCAGGCTTTCGCTTTGGCTTCACCAAGGGCCGTTTGGACCGCTTCGAGAAGTCGGGCGTGGACGTCTTTGCCAGCTGCGATCACACCGAAGTTTTCTCCGAGAGTTCGTCCAAGGCCAAAGTTCAGGGGCTCCCCTCTTGAGTCGGAGACGATACCCCCCGCTTCCTCGATGAGAAGTTGACCAGGTGCGTGGTCCTGGAGAAGGCATTAATACAAAGAAAAAGATATAGGGATAATTTGAACACACCCAAATTTTTTCTCTATACCCGACACCCGTGGGCATCCGGAGGTACGCTCCACCATCACCACGAGCAAGACACCCATACTTGGCCTGACTGTCCATCCGCGTAGGAGGACGAGTTACGTTCAGAAGAGAAGAAACACGGTCGTTGAATGAATGCGAAGAATGAGCTGCCTCGACAGACTCGAGGAAGTTGAACGTCGCAGGCGTCGAGGGTGGGATAAGCAAGGCGGTGGGTGTGGTGTCTAAGCCAGAGAGCGGTATTTGGTGCGCCCCTTGGCCACGCACGGCGATGAAGATGCTTCCTGTGCCAGCCTCTGGGCGGGCGGGGTCGAGAGGCAGGTTTGGGCACCCGATGACGCCAACTTGGACAATGGAGTCGACGATGAGGGAGAGGCAAACCGCGTATTGTTCACCTCGCAGGAAGCCTTTGGTCCCGTCAATGGGGTCAATCGTCCACATTCCTAAATGATAGAAAAATTTAGAATATGAGACGATTCCAAAAAGGAGGAGTACGCACGTCCTGTGTTGCCACCTTCGTAGTTTCCCCTGTCGATAGCGTCCAGCAGCTCCTCATCTGTTTTGGCCTGGCCTGGGCCGATTCCCCATGATTTATCGTCTCCTGGGCCAAGTTCTTGTGTCAGAGCCTCGTTTGCCAGCGAGATGATACGATCCTTCATCTCCTTGCCCGACTCCAGGCGCAGATCTGAGGCGTCTTCCTCCCCGACGATAGGGTCTTCCGGGAATGCGTGGTGCAGCATTGAGCTGATCACTGCCTGAGCAGCAAAGTCTCCGACTACAAGAAAAACACATCAGAAACCATGACTTATTCAAGCTCATCTTCTTCACCTGTTACTGGCGACTTGTCTCCCTTCACCAAAGTTTCATTCTTCACGAGTTTGTTGAATACGGTCGAGGTGAGGTGGCACGCCCGTCGCACAGCGGCGAGGGCTACTTGTTTTTCTGAGGAGTACGCCAACGACATTCTTTTAGTGGAAAATCGGCAGTGGTATATTGATCTTGATGGAGGGAAGAGAAAGACATTTTGGTGGATGACTGAACGCGGGTCCAAGGTTTGTCGCAATCGCAACGCAATCAGATCTTTGTTATTTTCTACCTCTTTTGATCAATATCATACGTACAGGCTCCCAACACCGAGGTCTGTTTATTCTGACTTCTAGATCCAAATAGTCTCGATATAGGGTTCAGAGCATGTCGAGAACACATGTACATGTGAAGGTAGTGGGTGCCACGGGGAAAGGTCGTCTCAGATGACGAGGACAAATTTTTGGCACGGTGAGGATGGTACGAAATTTCTTCCTCAACCCATCATAATCCTTAGATCTTCAAATACTTATGTGTACTATCCTGGACGTTCTGCCTTTAAATTCAGGACAAGGGCAACTCCGCGAGGATTCAACTTTTGTTCTTTCGATTTTTGGCCTGTCAAGAACAGGCAAGAACGGTACGAATTTCTTCCTAAACCCATTACATGGAGTCATGGACTGGACATACTCACAAAATTCTTAGATCTAGGTTCAGATACTACTTATAGTTCTGGACCTTCAACCTTTCAGGATACGATCTCGTAAAGACGAAATACCAATCATTTAAAATCAAGGTCCACAGTCCCATAGACTTGTCACTCATCTTCGGCCCCATGATCATGAGGACATCAAGAGCACGGTGGCTACGAAAAACATCCAATCAATCAGATGGATGTATTTCTCAGATGGTCGCGCGAAGGTCTTCAATTTGGCAAACTGTAACATGGCCGAGCGCGATTGGAAAGCCCGCTAACTGGAATTCCGGTATGGGAGAATTGTCCTACTCGTGAACACTCGACTCGGGTCACCAAACGAATACATTTGTACAGATTTACAACAAAGAAGCATCGTCATTACATAGACATCGTCAAGCCATTACTCCGACATATACATATATAAATACTCCAGATTCAAGCAAAAGGGTTAGATGCGACTCGATTTATACCGCGACGACGAAAGGTCGTGTGTCTTTTCAATGACCTTCTGGACCTCCACCTGGAGCGGATCGCCTTGTGACGTGCGATCGAACTCGCTATCCCCAGGGGCGTCTTGTGCGCTCATCATGCTGAGATGGCTGCGTTTCATGACGATCGTATCAATGGAATGCGGCTGTGCGTAATTCGGAATGGTCGTCGGCAGCGTGTCGCCAGTTCCGCCGAGCTTGGAGACGCGGAACACCCAGGAGAACATGATGTTTACGATCACCGCGTAGGGGACGAACATGGCCAGTCTGTATCCGGGATCGGAAGTGAAGACGTGGAACCATATCAGCGTTACGAGCCCGGCAAGCATGGCGGCTCTAATCATTGGAAAAATCAACATGATGTCGTCGGGGTATTGGAGGACAACTCACAGATAACATATCTGGTTGGTCTGCAACATCGTTCTCGAGAACACAGGCAGCGTCTCCCCGAGAACGAACACTCGATAACCACCACTCAACGTCAAATTTCGTGCCTCGGCATGCGACGGCCTACCAAGGCGGTACGATATCGCGACGAAAACGGCGAGATGGTTGAAGGTCGGACCGATCACTGCAGCCGTGAAGTAGCCCCCCCTGACCACTTCTGTGCAGAAAGGTGAAAACGGTGGTGCGTGCAAGGCTTTGACGGTGGTTACAGTGGTCAGACTGGTGCCGACCGCGACGAGCCAGAGGAATCCAAAGACGATGGTTATCGTGCGTGACTTGTTCCAGACAGCGATCACTCTGAACAAGGAGAGGAGGGTCGTGGTCGAGATGAATATGTTGTAGCACAACAACATCCCGACCTCGAGAGCCTTGCAGTTCTTTATTGGGTGTGCTGGATGAGAGTGATAACGGTCAGTATTAAGTTCATCGAAAAAATGCGATTATCGTACTCAAGATGAACGCCTCCATCAGGACAAACCCAAGTGTCGACAATCTGCGGAAGAAGGCACGTTTGTTCCAGTCTTAAGCTAAAGATGCGAAAACAGATCCTGTACCTCGATAACAAATATGCAAATACTGGGAAGTTGAGTCCATAAATCCTCAGCAATTGATATTCTTGATTCGAATTCCACAGGATGTCCCATACAAGCACCTGTTTACAGAAAGCTTAGTCCATGTTACATGAGAGGGAGAGGGAAAATATTATTCACCGCCAGACTCCCAACAGTGAAAAACCCTGCGTTCTGCAGGCGGTACGCTTCCAGTTCATTGAACATAAAAGACGTCGCCAACGGATACTGTCCTATCGTCGTCGCGTTCATCGTCTCCCCTCCTACCGTTTATGGGTGCCTGTGGCCAAAACGAACAAAAAAGAAGATCAAACAAAGGTAGGCAGAGCACGGGGGATAGGACACACACACACATGCATCACGAACGCCAACTACTTATAAATGCATTTCTTCCGACTACGCCCATTTGAGCGAGTCCTTCGGGAATCGGAAGTTCATATCACAGAAGTAGAATGAGCGTAAAACGTCCTCCTTGGACTTTCGAGGGGATCAAGTGTTGATTTGAAACCTTGCGTCAGGACCGGGGTAGGGGAGCCTGCCATTTTAGGGAAAGAACTCATCATTTTTCATGGATTTGTACGCTTTCCCGAACAGTGACTGCGTCGCATCAGGGTGTATCAGCCACTGAAACGCTTGACAGACTGTATTATAGGGAGGGTCCGGCCTCTCATCTCTAATTCTTCCCGCTAATTGTGTATGTATAGAAAGTTACGGTTGATAGCAGACGGCGAGACACTCTTGTTTATCAATCTTTTATGATTATCTTTTCAACGGATGCGTTATTATTATCAGTGGGGTGGTACAGAAATTGAAATACCATCACCTGAGATGGCTTAATCTCCGTTATGCCACCCCGTAAGATTCGGATTCTCCCCCACACTCATATCCTATCTGACAGACTGAACCTTGACTTAACCGCACAGGATAGTATTGAAAACTGGCCATGAGGATTTTAATTTGTCGGTCCGGACGGCGATGAAGTCGCCCATGGACTCTATGGTCCATGGGCGACTTGACGGAACAAATGGGGGCTCCTGCGTGCTGGTAGTATGGGCCCTGGAATTGAAAAGTTAGTGAGCAACTGAACCAGCTTCTAGACAGACAGATATATGAAATAGAGTGAACAGAACATGATGAGACCGCTTGCTATATAGATAAGCGCTAAGTCAATTTTGATGAAGTGGTGATCAGACTGCCAGTGGAGTGACCAAGCGCCCGAACTTGGTCTTCATCTTCGCCACTGCCTTCTTCTGCGAGCGGATGCCATTTTCTGTCGAACTCATAACATCACCATGAACGTAAGAAAAGATTGCATCTCGACCAGTGAACGCACGTCAGGACAAGTGATAGATCACACATTTGATCTGTAGTAGTAGTAGTTCTGATCATCTGGCGAGGCATTTGCGAGGCATGTAATGGTAGTTCCTCGGGCACTTGTGATATCGAACTTACAGTAGGTCACCGACAAATTTCCACTTGTGAAAATGTGAGTGGATGTCAATGTCAAGGTGGGCCCTGGGGAGTCGATTGCAGGACCACACTTTCTTTCGTCCGCTGTTGAGTCTTGACCTTTGGATCCTCCCGAGAGCCACAGAATTCTGGGCGATGCTTACCAGGTTGTCGTAAGTTTGACAGCAGATATGATGGGTTTCAAGTCAGAAAGATTGTGCAGAGGAAGGTAATTTGACATCACGCACCAAAAGATCACTGGCAGCCAATCTTTTAAGATGAGTGAGATGGCCATGAGCGATTAAGCTAGCTTAAGTTTAACACTCACGAGTGGCGCCGCGATATCAATCATGAAAGCTCCTGCAACCAAAAAAAAAAAAAGTTGGCGATCTTATTCGAGGAGTCTGACGGGGAATTTCGTTTCGCACAAGAGGAGAAACTTCTACTTTAATCATCGACTAACTTCATCCCCGACGATCAG
Organism: Psilocybe tampanensis; assembly: GCA_019904355.1. Taxonomy (NCBI): domain Eukaryota; kingdom Fungi; phylum Basidiomycota; class Agaricomycetes; order Agaricales; family Agrocybaceae; genus Psilocybe; species Psilocybe tampanensis. Next base: position 11,752 of record JAHXRV010011306.1, on the reverse strand, counting down.
CAAGCGCCTGGTAGGCGCCCCAAGGAGGACGCCAGATTTGACTCGAAATAATCATTCTTTGGTCTTCTTGTTTCTCGCGGGTTGTAGTGGTGGGGAACCCAAATGCCACTCGAACACTTCGGGTTCGATGGACGGGTTGGGTGCACTCAAATATTTTTGTTCCTTTGATGATTCTATCTACGAATAGAGCATGTTGAGGACCCCATGATATACTCTATGTATGAAACCAAGTAATCTATGTACTGGTATTGTTTATCTCAAGCTTGATATAACGTCTGATCAATGATTCACTTTTAATTTGGAGGCGTTTCTGTAAAGCTGTCCACCTTCGTCCTCGATTCATCCCGCATACTCAACAACTTCATTCACTTCAATCTCAATCTCAATCTGGGACGGGGTTGATGCATCATCCCGAAAAAAGTTCTTCGTCAGTCGCTTCATCGAGTTCTTGGGCGAGTTGGTCACGGTGTTGCCACTACTAATATCCATGATGTACGACGCGTTCAAGTTATGGGTGTCGAAGACGGGATCTGATTTCAGCAAGGAGGCCGGTTGGGTGACAGATTGTATGTTGATGTGCATCCCTAACTTGGTCTGCCTAAACACCCAGCTGAAGAGGATGTTGACAGTGACGGCGTATGGGACGACCATGGCTAGTCGGTAACTTGGACACGACGAGAAAACGAAAAACCAGACGACCGCTAGTATCCCAGCCCCAGTGGCGCCCCTGTAAATGTTCGATAACGCAAGGTGGAATCAGTAATGCTCGACAACGTTCGATCCTTTGCAGAAACTTGATCCAATGAATCTTGAAACGCACAAATAGCACATCTGACAAGCCTGAAGGACCGCCTTTGAAAAAGCGGGCAGGGATTCCCCGAGGACGAACACTCTGTATCTTCCTTTGATCGTCAACTTTTCCTGAGCCTCCGTAGAGTACTTACACACGCCATATGTGATGGCGATGAACACGCAAAAATGATTGATCACTGGGCTGATCACCGCCGCAGAGACGAATTGGCCTGTGACCGACTCGGTGCAGTACGGTGACTCGGAGGCGTTGGGTGAGTGTAATTCGTGTCTGGAAGTGATGCCCACTGCGCTGGTGAGGCTACCGCAAACACCTGCCACCCACAGCAGGCCGAAGATAATTTTGATCCCTCGGTCTCGATGCCATATTGCGCAAACTCGGAAATAGGAGAGAAGCATGGTGGATGCTATGACGAGGTTATAGAAGAATAGTATCGATATCTGATATCGCTTGCAGTTCTCAACAGGCATAGCTTCATTTGGACATCGTATTGATATCAAGAAAAATGTCTGGCAGATGAGATGTGGACGCACTCAAAAGGATAGCCTCTAGAAGCCCAAAGGCCAGAGTGGAAATCCTGTCAGAAATCGAAAATCAGAACAAAAGACGATCAAGTGCACGAAATAAGCAGTTACCTGGAGACGAAGTAGATGAAAGAAGAAACACTCGCGTTATGAAGCTGGAACTCATGCCCTAGGCTGAGTAGGACATCCCAGATAAAAACCTTCCACAGAACAAGTCATCAAAAAAAAAATCGGAAAACGACATTTGGAGCGAAACGACCTACGCTGATCGATCCCACTGTGAAGTAAGTCCCGATGGCATGCCTATAGGCTGCAACCGGGTCGGACATAAAGGCTGCGGCTGGAGCCACGACGGTAACCTTGGTGGCATTTGCGAAGGTTGCCGTGGTGAAGTTGAGGTTGATGATCATCCTGCCCAACAATCAGAGGAGGCCGCCAGAAAGCATCTCAGACGTTATATTGAAGTACCTATATAGGATTTCGAATTTCATCAATAAAAGCCTGATAAATTCCACGGCATTGCACTCACAGTGCTGTATGCTGATGAAGAAAATCGGATTATCTCTGAACAACATTAAACCATGACAGATAGTTGAATGCGCAACTATGCATGTCCATGGACAATCAAACACACCAGTTGATGAATCACTATCAGTCAGCAAGGATTTTTCCTTATCCATAGAAGAGAATGTGAGCTGAACTATACGATGGGGTTATAGAGGAACAAATTAACGTACAAGCTAGACGGCCGAGGGCTCGTAATGGAAGTTCCGTCCACTCGTAACGGAGACATGATATCAATTGGGAGAGGTATAGTATATGGAATACACCCAGTGCACATATGTATGCCAAATCCCAAGGAAGAGAGAGAGATGGATAAAATATCTCGGGACTTAACGGAATTCCAAAGATAAATTAAGGTTTTTGATGTGTACATTTTTGACCCTAAGTTCTTTGGCTCGGCTAACAAGTCAAGGGAAGTCAGTAATATGGATCGTGGAATGGAAACTTCAGAAGGATTGCAAGAGAAAAAGAAAGAAAGAAAGAAAGAAAGAGAAAGGAGGCATATCAAAGTAGAAACTGAAGAGGAAAGAAAAACAAAGATCTTCATGCACAGAAAAATACCAAATATACACACGGCCCGAAAAAAGAAAAGATGCCATTTGGTATTCTAGAGCGAGGTGAGGACATAGAAAAGAATATCAGGATTTAGCTATTCATGTCGCTGACGCACTCCCAGACGCCTTTCAAGTTCTCCTTCCAGAGGGTAACCTTACCGTCTCCACAGCTGACAGCGAGCAAGTTGCCAGCCAAGCTCCATGACACACGCCAGACGACATCAGGGAATTTCCCTGGTGGTGGCGGGGCACCCGCGGGCGAGACAATCGTTGATGATGGGTCCAAAGCGGTCTTCACCCAAGGGGATGTGGGTGTCTCTTTTGTCCAGATGAGCACACTCTTATCTTGGGAGGCGGTGGCGATGTAGCTGCGGGGGAGGCCGATATTAGGTGCCCAGGCGACATCACGGACCCAGTCGGTGTGGCCTTCGAGGGTGTCTTCCTCGACCCAGGATTGTGAATCTTCTCTGTATCCCCAGATTTTGACGAGGTTGTCGCAGCCTGCGCTGGCGAATCGTTTGGCGGAGAAGGTCTGGGAGGCGCTAGGTGCCTGTCCGGGAGCAGTGGCTTGTTGGGGTGTGATGAGGGATCCTGGGAGGACAGCGGGTGCCCAGGACACTGCGTTGCAACCGATGGCATGGCCAGTGAAAATATCTGCATCCCACTGTCCGTCGTCTATGAAATCGGGTTAGAAAATGATCAAGTAAGGCAAGGACAACTACCGCTTACTTTTGAATGTTAGCACAGACACCTTTCCATCCGAAGAAGCACAAGCAAGGATGGCACCCAATTCGTGGGGGGCCCAGGAAACAGAGTTGACTGGTTATATTTCTTTCAGCATAAGAATTCAGAAAAGAATTTCAAGGATTCGTACCAGAGGCAGTGTGCAGGGTATGCTCCTTAATCTTTATCCAACCGCCCGCAGTGTTGCCCTGAGATTGCTGCTCCTTCCAAATCAACACCTTGCCATCGTACGAACTGGACGCGAGGATGTGTCCATATTTAGGGTGCGCCCAGGCGACTTGCCACACAGGACCTGTATGCCTGGATAAAGATGGAAAGTTCACGCCCGTTCAGATTCGCCTTCCAAAGCCATCCATAAACCAACAAACAGCGCGTACCCTTTCAAAGTGTGCCCCGACGATGACCGTGTCTCTCCATCTACCACATCGAAAACCTTCACGGTGCGATCTGAAGAGCATGTCGCCAGTCTTTTTCCGTAATAATCGAGCTGGGCGTCGTGCTGCGTTTCGAAAAGACGGTTATTAACACGTATGTTCATTGTTAACGATAAATCAATGTCGTACAATCATGTCCTCATGAGCCGTCTCGATAGGAACAGAATCCGAGACCATTGCTGTGGACGCCTATAAAGCATTATTTAGTCAATGAAATAAGAACATAATGTCAAGATTTACCATTTCTTCCAGTCGAAGTATAATATCGAGTACAATCCGAAAGCCAGTACTTGTTTCCGTCGACGTGGATGTGACTCGTCACATTATGTAGAAATCACGTGACAGGCTTAAAGTCACATCAGGAAAAGGGGTACTTTTTTTTTAGAAAAGCTTTCCTGGTTGTTCAACTTGTTTCTTGATTGATGAGAGGGAGGAGATTTGTGGGAAGAGAGACAAAGATATTGGAAAAGATTAAAGTAGGGGATATCATTATTATGTTTACATCGTTAATATATAATCTTTTTGCGCTCTCTATGATCTAAGCACAAATCTATTATTTTTTAGCAGCAGGGAGTGTCTTACGATACTCCTCCTCCAACTCTTTTTGCACATTAGGGAGGACGGGCATATGGTGCTAAGAAGAAAAAGAAAAGGTCCAGCCGTTCAATAAAAAAGACTCGGAAAGGAAACGAGAAAGAAGGATTGAACATACCTTGTACTCCATGCTGAATTCTCCCTTTCCTTGTGTCGACCCACGAAGCTGATTGGAGTAGCCAAACATATCGTTCAAAGCGACTTCAGCAATAGCCGTGAATTCGTCGTCGCGAACTTCGCTATCCACAATGGTACCCCGACGTGTGTTCAGCCCACCAATAACCTGACCTGAAAAAAAAAAAGATTGGTGTCAAAATCTCGAAAGACAATTTGTAGAACAACAGGGTGCTTACTCTGGAATTCGACAGGAGCAACCACCTCCACGGTCATGATAGGTTCCAGAATCACGGGTTTCGCGGCTCTGTAGACCTCGCGGAAGGCACCGATCGTCGCGAGACGGAAAGCCAACTCAGAGGAATCGACGGCATGGAATGCACCATCCTTGAGAACCAGGCGGCATCCAGTGATACGATTTCCAGAAAGTGTGCCTTTCTCCAAAGCTTCGTAGAAACCCTAAAATAAAGGAAGAGGAAGAAAAGGATAAGAACGAAGACAGAAAAAAGATGACGAACAATATTGAAAAAAATAATAATACCTTTTCGACAGCAGGAATATAGTTGGTGGGGATATTGCCTCCCATAACAACGGACTCGAAACCGATGTCTTTACCAGTCTCTGGGTCCAATTCCATGGGCTCAATGTGTCCGATAACTTTAGCATATTGACCCGCTCCACCAGTTTGCTTCTTGTGTGTGTAGGTGAACTCGGCACGATCGGTGATAGTTTCACGGAACGCGACGCGGGGTTTTCCAGTGACACAGTCGACGTTGTACTCTCTCCTCATTCGCTCAACGTAGATTTCGAGATGGAGTTCTCCCATTCCGGAGATGATAGTCTTTGAAGAGAGAAGGTTAACAATGCTGGATTTTCTTCAAAGAAAAAGGTCTGGCACGTACCTCCTTGCTCTCGTGATCAACATGAACTTTGAAAGTAGGATCCTCTTTCTGGAAGCGATTCAGAGCGCGAGAGAAGTTGGGAGTTTCGAGGCCTTTGGGCTTGAGCGAAAGCGAGATAACAGGTTCAGGGACGAACATGGAAGTCTAGGACGATAAAATATAAGAATAAAGAGGGGGGAAAAAGGCGTCGTGCATACCATGGAGTAGCTGGTAGATCCATCGGTAAAGGTATCGCCAGACGAGCATTCTACACCGAACATGGCGCAAATTTCTCCGGGGCCAATTTGATCAATATCCTACAAAAAAAAAGAGTCGTGTCACCCAATGGATATCAAAAAAAAGATTGCCCATACCTCCATTTCGTTACTATGCATACGAACCAAACGTGGAACTTTGACCCGTTTGCCGGTACGAGCGTTGAAGATCTGCATAGACTTCTTCAAAGTTCCTTGATACACACGCATGTACGTCAATTGACCAAAGCGTCCTTCTTCCAACTTGAATGCCAGTCCGACAAGAGGTGCATCAGCAGCAGGCGAGAGTGTGACTTGCGGAGCACTCGAAGGAAGCTCGGTGTCATGGGCAAGGACTTCAGATTCAGCCGGGTTCGGGAGATAGTTGCACACGCCGTCAAGAAGAGGTTGGACACCTGTGTTCTTGATAGCGGATCCCATGAAGACGGGGGAGAATTTGAGTGAGATGGTCGCACGACGGACGGCATCAGCGATGTCCTCGTTTGTTGGTGTCTCATCCATCAGCACGATTTCTCCGATGGTGTCGTCGACTTCTGCAAGTTGTTCAATGAGTTCCGCGCGCTTTGCTTGAGCCAGTTCCAGGAGGTCCGCAGGGATTTCGTCAGACACTACGACATCGATTCTAAGAAGGGTAAGCTTGAGCATAGAGCAGCAGTCACAGAAAAAAACCCACCCTTTGACACCTTGGTTGTAGATAGCCTTCCAGTGGACGAGATCAACAAGACCCTTGAAATTATCTTCTACTCCGATGGGAATCTGAACGGCAGCGGAAGCCATGCGAAGCTTTGACCTGATTTGCTGAACAATTCTCCAGGGGTTGGCACCGGGCCTGCAGAACTTTTTTAGCATTTCAAACAAACTTGTTGTAAGATTGCCTACCGGTCCATTTTGTTGATGAAGGAGATACGAGGGACATTGTACCGTCTCATTTGTCGGTCGACTGTCGTCGTTTGACTCTGTCCGAGGAAGGTAAGCTTACGGAGACATGGGTGGACGAAACCCTACCTGAACTCCGGCAACCGCACACAAAACCAGAATAGCACCGTCAAGAACGCGGAGGGCTCGTTCGACCTCAATGGTGAAGTCCACGTGTCCTAAACAGCAAGATAAGATTGTGTTCATTCGAAAGGATGATGAACTCACCAGGTGTGTCAATGATATTAATAGCGTACTTGTCTTTTGTCCCTTTACCCAAATCCGTTGCCTCCCAGTCACAGAAAGTGGCAGCACTCTGGATAGTGATGCCCTTTTCTCTCTCCAGGTCCATGCTGTCCATCTTTGCACCAACAGAGTCCCGTCCGCGAACCTAAAACAAGGAGTTTAGAACCTTCAAAGTACAAACTGCCCAGACGCCTGCGGTCGTGGAGGAGAAGCAAGGACGCGGTGAACGAACCTCCCCGAAAGGTGATTTTCACTCAGCCCTTTCTCTTAAATCCACGGTGAAGTACCACAGACGCTAGCAAAGATATCTTTGCGAACCTCATGAATCTCCCGAATGCGCCCGGTGTAGAACAAGATTCGTTCTGTGAGCGTGGTCTTCCCCGAGTCGATGTGGGCTGAAACACCAATGTTTCTCTGGAATCGAAGCCTCTTCTGGTCTTGTTCTGTGAGCTCGTGGCGAATGATTGGAGTTTCGTCCTCGTAAACCGGTTCCGGGGCAGGTTTCAATGCCGTGGCAGTTGAAGCTGCCCGACGACCAAGATTTGAGAGCCATGACTGTGATAACGAGCGAGTTGAGCACACCGGGGCCCACGTCCGCGAGAGAAACATCGTTTCCCAGCGAGAAAAACAGGCTAGGGAACGAAAGAAAGATTTGGTTTTGTTCCAAGTCAATTTTTCGGAGACTTGAATGGGTGGATTACGTAAACACCAATAATTATTCTTGGAAAAATGTCCATCTCTTCCAACTCTTTCGACCACTCTATTTCTTACGCCCACCACCACCGTTCGCTCCCAGTTTCTGAAATAATCAGCACTTCTGTCTCTCGTATTCTGCTCCGAGTGAGATAGCAGAGGAAATTCAAGCTTCAAGAAATTAATCAAAGTTCAAACTTCAACTGACAAGCACCCATATGAGGAACACCAACACTTTCCAGGAAGTTGGAAGTCAGAACCGACCCACATTCAAATCAAACCTGAGGTTCAAAGTAATAGAGATTTCCTTAGATTTTGGATCTCCAGTGCGGCACATTGACCACGCAAAATCCTTGAATGTGATAGGTCAAGCTCCTTGGACGACTTTGCCAAGGTGACCTGATGGTCTATTCATCCCGAAGTTCTCAGGCTTTTGAGTCGGTACCGCGGTCAACTTGTGGTCAACCTTGCCCTCCGAAAAATCAAATATCAACGTTTCAGCACAAATGCATATGACTCTTCCATTTTCTCCTGTTACACACCAAAACGACTGTGGGACTTGACTTCCATGGCGTCCCCGACTAAAGACTTTGTTGTCTTCCAAGAGCCTACCGACCGACTTCTCAATCCTGGACCACCGCCTCGACCCAAGAGGAAACTAGGGTGCAAGACCGTTTTGTGGACCTTCCTTGCTCTCCTAGGCCTCGGTGTCCTTTCTCTCGTCTTCCTCTTCCTCCGTCGTTTCGCGAATGGATTCAAAGACCCGCATTCATACCTCTACCAGGACTTGACCCAGCCCTATCGTCCCCAAGACGTCGTTCGCCCGCTGATTGACAACAATCAGACATTCGACATCATCGCCACTGTGTGGTTACGAGCCGAGGAAAACCCTGCCGCGAATGATATCGTCGAGACTTACCAAGAAAATTGGAATAACGCAGGGGCAGGATGGTCTGCTGGCGCGCTGCGAGAGAGGGCGATATTTTCCAAGACTATCTTCACCGGCTTAACGTTGAAGGATAAGCAATTGACAACGTCTGTGGATTTCCAAGTCCCGACTTCAATTTTGTGAGTCTTGCTTCAATCGGATCGCCGATTTTTTTATAACTCGCCCCTTGCTCTTCAGCAAAGAGAAAAACCTGAACAACTACGATCTTCGAGGTTCCTTTGTTCTAGTGCCGACCTCTACTGCCTTGGATTACGTCCATAGCTTCTCAAGTTGGATACCATGGGCAGCTGGATACCCTCCTGTCAGGTACAGTGCGTTTCTCAGTTAAAAACCTACATCTTTCCAACTGACTGAACGACCAACAGAGAAGAACCTGATTTAACATCTGATTTAACATTAAAGGACGAAGTCATAAATTCCTATGGCACTTTCACCCCCCTCCTCGCTTTCCACGACATCCAATCGAGATGCCCGCCGTCGGATACTCCTTCGAATGGAAATAATGAAGGCGACCTTGATTTTGAAGACGACGTCGAGCAAAATCACGATGCTGTTGTTCCACGGGATGTTCTGAACAACAGAAAGCGATGGATCTCCGCCAAGGGAAAACCCGTCCTCTCAGCTCATCCATATATCATCACCAGGTTTGTTTTTTCGTCGAAATGAAAAATGAAAAAAAAAGCTTACATGAGCCCAGGTCTTTCATCGGTGTTGCAGACATGACGAAACTGTTCAACAAGGTGGCTTATGACAACGTGCATAACAGGCTTGCGATGCTATCTGTAAGACACATTTTGTATCTCGGTAGAACAGAGTTGCTGATGAACCACAGTGTGGAAGAACTGCGATGGTTCGGGGATATCGGGACCGCGCACGCTGGAAAGACTGCTCTCGATCCTATGTTGCGAACGGGAACCAAGAAGTCAGGATCAAAATCGCACGACCGACGGAGAAAAGTAATAGGTTCCAGACAGAATGGCTTTACGCACCGTATGTTTTCACTAGTCGGACCGCATGGGGACCTCGAGTTCGTGTATCTTTCTTACCATAAATTCAATAGCTGACTCCATTTTTTATAGGACCTCAAACCCGTTCCTGTGAATCGTGAAGCTTGTCATCCAGATAACATCCCCGCAGGTACCTATCGGTTCAGAACCAAAGTAATGTTCTTGAGCTAACTTTCACGCTCCCAGTGCCCGACGAAGAATTTGTGAATGTTACATGGAATATCGCGTTCTCGGGGAGGAGCCCTATGAAAGTTCAATTTCTGGAAGGCCTGGATCTCAGGTCGCAGGAACATAACATGACAAGAGCAGCGCACAAGCAACTGTTCGAACAAGAAATCCAAGAGTCAATCGGTGAGTTATCCGTCTTCAATTGAGCTCCTGGGCGTTTTATGTATTGGTTGATTCTAGACGGTGTATTTGGACACAGACACCGACAGACATACCATCCTCGACGGAAAGCTGGGCTTGGTCTCGTTAGGTCTGATCTCCCTCCCATTTCTCATTTTTCATCAAAGTGCTGAAGCTTTATATCCATAATTCCAGGGATTTGATGTTTTATGCATGCACTATCCTTCAAATTATCTACTGGTACACACGTTCCTCGACCACTGGCATTTCCATCAGCGGCACCACGATTTTCGCTCTCGCATTACTTGTGGGCCTTGTCATGGATTCGACTTTCATGACCATACAGGATGACAAATCCGTTGGCGAAATCTCATTCCTCTGGACGCTCACCACAGAACGTGCCCTTCGAGCCATCTTGATGCTCAAAGCCATCACTCGAGCCGAGATAGTACGCTGGCGAAAGACTTGGATCCCTACGATCTATTTCGCCCCAGCTACACATTCGGAACGGAGCAGTCATCGCGTTGATTCAAGGACGACATGGAGAACCAAGGCGCTCGTGAGTTCTTTGGTAGCTGTCGCTGATGAATACTCACCGCGTTTTATCTTCAGGTCTACGTCGCTCTTACGGCTTTCTTCACCGTCATATACGAGCTTGACTTGTACATCATCCTCCCAAGAGGAGATATTCCATTCAAGAACCAATTCGTCGAATACCTCTACGCGTTCCCACAATGTGCCATCCTTCCAGCCCTGGTTCTCGGAATATCCCTGCAAATCGCGCTCAACGCCCGATCCAAAACATTCGCGGGGATGTACAGGGCCACTGCCTATGCCACGACGATAGAGTCGGTCTTCGCGATCCTCTCCCGGTCGCCCTGGATTGTGGGCGAGGCGATTATGAGTGCACCTGTCACGTATTACGACTTGTTCGAACTCGTTGCCGGTTGCGCCCTTATTTATCAGTCGCATAGGTACCCAGCCGCGTCGGATGTGGATGAAGAGGATAGCATGAAATAATATATGAACCCTTCGTGGCCTATACTCGATTTGAGTCGATCGCGCTAGCCTTCAACCTCAAGCAATATGTACCCCTTCCAAGTTGGGATCGCTCGATTACTCAACCAATTCGGCTTCAAAGTTAAAATTGACAAGAAAAATGAATTATATCACAGGTATATAGTAAAATAAACGAACGTAGGCAAAAGATTATCGAGCTAAAATAAAGTCTAGGAAATAATAGAGGATATGTAATGTGATAGGAGCAGTGAAAAATCGTAGACGAGAAGGAAAACAAGACCCTTGACCTAGTCAGCGAACTCAACGAGGGACCAACCCCAACATCGCGATCGCCAGGACGAGGGAAAGGATCGTCTTGATTTCTCCTAAACCACTCGACCACTGCGGCGCGACTCTCAACGCAGCGCCGCTTTTCTTCACAGCATTGTCGTTAATTTGGCCGGGGGGTGGCGATGGAACGGGATTGCGTACAAGGGTCTGAGAAGGAGCTGCACCAGGGCCCATAGCGGCGGTCGTGGTGGTCAAGTTGGTCGAGTTTCTGATCAGGTTTGATCCCATCCCCGAGATATCTGTTATATCGTTCTGTAAGGAGAAAGGTATTCATCCTGGAGAGCGGGAGGGCACGAACATTGGGCAAAATTGGGCATGACGACATCACTTTCCACGTAAGGCTGGGTTATGTTCTGGCCCACAGACATAGGAACGATGTGCTACAGAAATCAGGGGTGATCGATGATCAGTGGATTTACAACGCTCTGCTGAAGGACAATACGCTCACCTGGAATGACTCTTTGAGCTTTGGGTAGAACTTCATGGCTTCGGCCATGGTGCCTGCGTCCAGTTCGTGGGCCAAAATTATGGTTCCGCGCTATACGGTTAATCGAAGGATGATAGCAGAAGATAACGCAATGAATACAACAACAACATTGAAAAAAGGATATACTTGCCTCGTTGAATTTACCCTCCTTGGCGTCGTTAATCATGGTCTGATACTCCTTATCTACGTCCTCAATAGTGACCCCCGGTGTCACGCCGACCTGCCAGTCTTGAGAATCGTATTCCCAGAGGATAGTGCGCAG
>JAHXRV010011275.1:0-12453 GCA_019904355.1 Psilocybe tampanensis | reverse complement strand
GAGTACGCCAGTAGCGAGAGTAGTTCTGATGAAGAATAATTAATAGAGGGGTTGTGGCCATCGCAAGGAAGAATCGAAGAGTTGGAAACGACGCGATATTTGTGATTTTGCGACTAAGTTAAACGTGACATGGTGTGACTCGACAAGAACAGCTCCGTTGCTCCCAGCCGTTTCTGACGAAACCCTGCGGAGTTTGAAAGTCAGAAACGGATGGTCACGAGCCTACCGATCTGCATTCCAAGTTGGCCCTCTATTCTCCTTATTATTTCTGTCGAAAATCGGGACATCTCTTGTAAGTGTTCACAAAGAGAACAAGACGACAGCATCAGTGTTTACAACATAGTAACAAAGCGCAAAAATACAAAGTAACATAGGAGATTCTGATGTCCCTGAAGGGTTGCACGTGACCCGCATATAAGCGGAAGCGACCCAAAGCGTCGAGCACCCGTCTTACCCACCGACTCTCTCATCGATCCACACCTCTATCTCCTCTTTTTATACTTTCATAGTTCAATTTCGCAACCATGGGCTCAGATTTCGAGTACTCTGACGACGATGCCGAGTACTACGACGACGAGGAGATGTTCGATGGCACCCAAGACGACGACGAAGGTTCGGGGTAATCTTTTGTCTTGTACTCTTTCTTCCTCTTATCTCTCTTTTTCGCCCAACCAGAAGATGATTCCACCGACGAGATGGACATGGATAACTTTGGTGACGATTTCAAAGTCAATACCAAGGGGAAGCGTAAATCATACGAGGTCGAATATGAGTCACTCAGCCAGCAGGCCGTCGAGAAGCTCATGCAGCGAGATGTCGACCACATCTGTGGGATCTTTGGGGTCGATGTGAGTTTTCTTTTCATCTCTTATTCATGGAAATCCGTTGTTGAATTCGATTTCTTTCTTTTCAAGGTGGATACTGCGAACCTGCTGCTGCGCCACATGAAGTGGAACAAAGAAAAGCTTATCGAGAAATACATGGACACCGCGACCGCCGTCCTCGTCGCTGCTGGGGTCACCGCCAATGAGGCTGCCTCCCCACCGGCACCCGTGAGGACCCGCAACAACGTCTCCGCTCCCCCATCCACCACCACCACCAGTGCCACCAGCCCCCCCGCCTCTCGCCGATCCACAACACGTGGCTCCAAGCTCCTCTCCTTGGCCTCCTCCGCCACCAAATCTTCCAAATCTACCTCCTCATCGGTCTCTACGGCATACCCTGCACCAAAGCCTCTCCAACGCCAGATGTCCAAGAAGGCAGATGAGTCGTTCGTGTGCCAGATCTGCTTCAACGAAGGACCGGACTTGCCGACACTCGCTCTGTCCTGCGAGCACGCGTTCTGCACGGAATGTTGGACGGACTATATCGTCTCGAAGATCCGGGATGAAAGCGAGCATTCGATCCGCTGCATGGCTGAAGGATGTGCCCTCGTCGCGCCTGACAGCTTCATCCGTGGGGTCCTCCTTCCTGAGCCCGGAGCACCAGCAGGGGACATCGCGAAAGAAGAGCAGAACATCAAGGCATGGACCAGGCTTCAAGAACTGTTCGTACGGCACTTCGTCGCGTGCAACAACAATCTCAAGTTCTGTCCCTATCCATCATGCACCAACACCGTTTCGTGTCCCTCGGCTGCCTCGAAATCGAGCTTGACCACCGTTGTCCCAACCGTATCTTGTGGAGCCAGAGGAATTGGAGGGTCTGGCGATCAGGATATGAGCCAGAGCCAGCAGGTGAGCCTGGGTCTCCAAGGGAAGGAGCACAAGTTCTGTTTCGGTTGCCCGATCGAGAGTGATCATAGGCCGGTGATATGTGGTGTCGCGAAGATGTGGCTCAAGAAATGCCGGGACGACAGTGAGACCGCCAACTGGATCAAGAGCAACACTAAAGAATGTTCTGCTTGCCAGAGTACTATCGAGAAGAATGGAGGTTGCAAGTACGTTTTATTTTATTTTATTACCATTTTACTCTTTTGTTCCTTTATCTATTCCTCCTTCTGTTGTCTTTCCACCATATACTGACCGCTTTTTTACTCGCATATATTTAGTCACATGACGTGCAAGAAGTGTAAACATGAATTCTGTTGGGTGTGCATGGGACCATGGAGCGAACACGGTACGGCATGGTACTCTTGCAACCGATTCGATGAGAAAAACGGGGTCGAGGCTCGAGACGCCCAGAGCAAGAGTCGAGCATCCCTCGAACGTTATCTCCACGTATGTCATCATCGCGTCATATTATACCAGAATCTGACAAACTACATCTGTAATCCCTTTTCAATCGCCCTGCTGCTCAAACACAGTACTACAACCGATGGGCCAACCATGAACAATCCGCCAAACTTGCCCTCGACCTCTACGCCAAAACGGAAAAGAAGATGGAAGAGATGCAGATCACGTCATCGTTGACGTGGATCGAGGTACAGTTTATGAAGAAGGCGGTCGAAGAGGTGGATAAGTGTCGCATGACGCTCAAATGGACGTATGCGATGGCATATTATCTGGCCAAGGGCAACGAAAAGGAGTTGTTTGAGGATAACCAGAGGTATGTTTCGTTTCTTGTTTGTTTTTGGGTCTTGGTGTCCTGATCAATGTTGTTCGTTTTGTGTAGGGACTTGGAGAAGGCCGTCGAGGACCTGTCCGAGTTGCTCGAGTCGCCGATCGAGGCTGACCAAATCCCAACATTAAGGCAGCAAGTGACAAACAAAACGGTGCGTCTCGTTTACTTCCCCGGACTTTGTTCAGCATCTACGTTCACGATACATGGGAACCTGACGCATATATCCACCCATTTCCACCTTTTCACCCCTTTTTGTAGGTATACGTCCAGAAACGAAACGAAATCGTCCTAGAGGACACCGCTAACGGGTTCTTGGAGGGAAGATGGAAGTGGAACGTGTGCGTGGATGGATTCGATGATCCTGAAGAGGTTGCTATCTAGAGAACCCTTTGTTCCCGGCGATTAGGTTTCTTTTTTTTGTCCGTTTTCTCGCTGAACGTACGTAACTGCAGTACCCTTTTTTTGTTTTCTCTTTGTTTTTTTCCTCCTTTTTTTGCCTTCCTTTCTTTTGTTTTGTTTTCTGAAATGAACCAACAACCATTCCCGACTCCCCAAGCATGTACTATCCCAACCACTACTCCAGGCTTTTCACTAAATCGTTCCCGTCGTATTATTTACCGTCCGTCCGTCCGTCCATCCTCTTGTTCTCAAACATAAAACTCTCCGAGCTTTTAACGTCAACTTGTACCATCCTTTTCTCGATCCGTTGCTCTCTTTTTTTCCTCTGATGCCAGTGACGAATTCTTACTATACAATAACCATATCATTGACACACAGTTTTCGGTATGTACAGTACCTACCTTATTTACATCTATCGTTTTGTGCTCGATGCTTGTCTTTTATCCTGTTGATAGTTATGTTTAGACACAAAAGAATCAATGTGAAGCTGTTCTGATTGCATTCACCAGAATCCAGATGATGGTCGTGAAGCCTTTGTGTCGATTGCGTACATCTCCAGATTGTCTGAGTTCAAACGCTCTTGCCAAATCGCCTGGATGTCGAAATCCTTCGGACCTGATGAAGAGTTCGACCTGCAACTTCGTTGATGATTAAAAAAACATTTCATAGAGCCTCGATACTCTGATTCCCTATTGACAGCTTCACCGCGACGACATCAATTGCAATAGCTATTAGCGCTCAAGCTCAAACATAATGCAGAAGTAATTGTCATTGGGTTGACACTCGTATAGAAAGTACAAAAGTAAAAAGTAAAAAGAAAGATATCCATCAGACAGACGCTCTTCTCGCTGAAGAAAGAAACCAAGACACAAATGAATGTGCTGGAATCAGTCTCCAAACGTCCTCGAGACCCGCCGCGGAGGGCGAGCCATGTTCTCAGTTGAACGAGAGAGCGCTAATATCATCGAGTGGATATGAAGAATGCGGCATTTGTAAAAATGCGAGACTCGGTCAGTTTCTGTAAACAGATCCTGATTGAGTATGTTCTAAGGAATTCGGGACGAGTTCCGTCCACCTTATATATGCCCGCGGAGTGGTCCGTGCGTTTGTTCCCACAAGCTGGCACGTGGTTTTGACAATGGTGGTTTCTCGCTTGTTTTGGCAATCTTATCCTCTTTCGTCACTTGAAGGCAAACCTCGATGTTCTTCATTCTCTTACCATGTCCAGCATTGGCTTGATTTTCCCGCCTCAGCTTTCAAGGTTAGACTTTGTTGAATATTCCTTTTGAAAGTTATATTTCTGTTGTATCTAGAGTACTCCATGTCCTGTAGGACATACCGCCGCCCCATCAGCTGGGACAAGCGACTCGACCTTCTCGCCATCTTCAAGGATTCTCACGTCATCAGTAACGAGCTGGCTGAACATCGACTCCGGATCCCAGAACGTCTCCAACTTCGTAATCTCGA
The DNA here is from genome assembly GCA_019904355.1 of Psilocybe tampanensis. Classification (NCBI taxonomy): domain Eukaryota; kingdom Fungi; phylum Basidiomycota; class Agaricomycetes; order Agaricales; family Agrocybaceae; genus Psilocybe; species Psilocybe tampanensis. Next base: position 8,028 of record JAHXRV010011275.1, on the reverse strand, counting down.
ACTTGTCGTTGACTTCCGCTAGGGTCACACCAAAGACCTCGATCAACTTTTGGTTCGCTTTCGCAGTGATCGTTCGTCCTGAGCTCAGCTTTGCGCGGTAGTTCCCCGTCATGGTTCCTGCAAGCGGACGAAGGTTTCACGCTGATAACACTGAGGATTGGTCCGATCACGTACCCCAATGCCTCCATTTGATGCTCACTTTCGGTGGCCCACCAAGGACTTCCAAGACCTCCCAATTGAACGTCCGCATTGCCCCCTTAAACAACTTATGCGACGCCGAAAAGTCCATCTCCTTCGTCTCATACACGTCCTTGATCCCTTTCTCGCCGATCAAAGCATTATACGTCCCCACACGCAACATATCTATCGCACTCTGCCCTGGCCCCACCCCACCGGCGTTCAAATGGAACTCGTATTTCTCTTGCGAGATCGTGCGCCATTGACTTGGGTTGGTCTTGTATGAGGCCTCCTTCTCCCAGTTCTTGACGAGGTTCTGGATGAGGGACTCGAGGGACTCGGGTGCCCAGGAGGTGGACTTGGTGGCTTCGAACGTAGCGTTTGTCGTGCCATAATCGGGAGCGGATTTGAATCTCCATTCTGCATCTGGTATGGGTTATGTTTGATGTGAATATGGGTCGACTCGACACGACGAAGGGAACCGTGTTCTTGAGACTGGACGTACCGTCTTTGAGAACTGCGTTGGGGTCGAGAAGAAAGTCGGGCAACGACATCTTTGTTTGTGAGTAGTTATCTCTATGACTGGGAAAGATAAGGATTTTTCATCTCATCTGATAGATTGTCTGATTTTATATCCCTCTTCCTTTCCGTTTATGCGCATATATGCGGTCACCGTACTCTATTCAAGTGTTCTCAGCCCAATACCACAGGGTACACCGCCCGTCTTTGAACAACGTCCGATAAACTCTTGTGGTATGGTCTCCTGTGTATCAAAACTGGTATGAATCAGAATTATATATAGAACATACACTCACACACGCGCAGGATCATTGTCGGACATCCAGACCTTGGGGGCTTGTATCAAACCCAAGGTTATCTTCAATCAATCGAACGTATCAGAGAAGGACCGCGACCGCGAGGTAAGTATACATTCCATGTTCGACATTCATTGCATTCGTCGTTGTTCATGTGTGATACACATCTCCTTTTCGATGGCTCGATATCAGGAAGCATAGGTCGATATGTATAAACTTTAGAAGGTCACCGAAGCCGCAATTCAAGGTCCTCGATCTCGGCCACCACTGAAGCAGAAAGCCAAACGGCAGGTAAGCGCTAGCGCTTGAACTCTACTCTCAGCATCATTGCTAAGCATTAAAATCAGCCTCGCAAGCAACTCCCAAGACCTCCAGGCCTCGCACAGCATGGCGACTGTGTATTGAAGGCCTGAAGGTTTTAACCTTCAATCCTACGCTCTAACGCCCACGAAGTCTCACGGTCCCAGACCGTTTTATCCTCGATGCCCGACATGAAACAGCTCTTTTCCTTCGAAGAATAGACCAAGCTTTGATCGATTCATCCTTTGGTCTTGGGACCTTTGCTTATATCTAGACCTTACGGCCATCACTCCCAAGTTCCAGCAGAGATAAGGACCGTCACGGTTAGTGAGTCTTTAGTATGTTTATTTCCCTCACGAAGCTTACTTAGTGTTAGCATCTAATCCGTACTTTGGGACCAACAAAAAATCAGCCCCAATGATGCCGGTGTGCCCTCTACTGCCTCCAACGTCGGCGTTTCAAGGGAAAGTGTATAATCTAGTACCTCCGACTCGGATGGGGATACAGTAAGATGGATAGATGGATAGCGCACGCCGCGTTTCCGTCGTGTCTCAAGGTTATGTCTATTCTGTGACTGAGAGGCACGGTAAGCCAAAACAATTGGGTCGGCGGCCAATAAGTACTGTACTAAAAAAAATACTGCTAGGCGGCACGTACACTTGTCACTCTCGAGCGTTAGGCCATTGGATGTGCCCAAACTGGCGAATTCCTGTCATGGGTCGATCGACTTGGGATATTTACCAAATTTCGTTCAACGCTCGAAGCTCCAGGCTACACGGAACAACGCCTTCTCAATCGCCTGTGCCACGTATTCTGGCGGTGTGTCGGCATTGTCCTCATGACCAACTTGATGGGTCGTGGCTCAGAGGAGTGATTTCCAGTGCAAATTGTGACAATGATAAATGCAATTTCTGTTTAATGTTATCGAGACAAAGATATTTGATTTTTTCCTGATTTGTTTACTACGTGCAAAACTTCGTCCCAATGCCAATGCCTTCATACGGTCCGGTCTGATGGAACGCAATAGGGATTCGATGAGGACTCTGAACAGACTCGGGTGTTCGAAATGAACCAGAGTTTGACTTACGTGGTCTGATGCGTTTGCTACAAATATATTGGGCACTGATTCATCCGTACATTGTGCGTCGACGGAGTCATCGTCGCCTGATCGGAAAAGCGCCGTAAGCCATGTGAGTGCTTGGGCAAAAGACTCAACCTGAGTCCGAATCATCGAGGCTTACCTGGACATGCCACGGCGTGTCCGGGAGAGAGGATATGAATCTCCCCCTGAGGATGAGCGAATCCTAGGAATTTTCCAGGAATAATCGGGACGGGATCTAAAGCTCCACATCAGAAGAAAGCCCACTTGGAGAAATGACATCTCGGCGCTTAGCGCTTAGCGCTCAATCGCTCACCCTTCATGTTGTTGATTCGCTTTATCCCCGGAACCTTTGCATCTACGAGTTTAGCAAACGCTGGGTTACCCACTCGGGGTGTGCCATATGTGATGGCTTGAACAGAGGCAGAGGGGAGGTTCAGAGCAAGGAATAAGGAATCGAGCTCAGCGAGGGCGCCGCCTAGTGAATGTCCGACCTAAGATAACGTCAAAGTCAAGCTCAAGTTGTATCTCCCACATTGAATAAAATCGCGTGAAAGGGTACCTACTACGGTGACGTTGGAGACATTTCTGGCTTTGATGAGCCTCTTGACCTCTTTCAATATTGGTTTAGCGGTGAGCGCTTGTTCGTTTCGGAACCCTTGGTGGACCTCGACAGAGCTCGATACACCAGGGAACAGCGTCGTGTTCAAGTTTCCCTTCACAATATCAAGGTCGGTCAGATCAGACAAGCTGGAAAAGGCAGTTAAGTGCTTCATTCAGGACGAGCCTTCTCTCTCTCCTTATAGTGGCAAGGTGCTTACACCTGAGATGGGTCCGTCCCTTGGTGAGCCACAATGATACTATGTTGCGAGGGTGAGAATCCAACGAAATCTGATGATGATGCTCAGAAAAATGTATCCTAGGGTCCGAAAACGTGAATTAATAGAGGTGAAGATGGACGCACAATTTTGGATAGCATCTCCATCCCCGCCGGCTAGGGTGACTTTGAAGTCTGAATTCGCGTTGCATGCGTCTATGGCAGGGTGGGTGAGTCAGCGAGATAGACTACATTCATCTGAACGTTCGTCAAATCAACAATAACAAGTACATACCTCCACACTTCCAATTTTTCAATTTACTGGAGGGACAGTACGCCGCTCGTGCGAATTGGGTAAAAGGAGCATAGACAGCGAGATCTGCCTTATTCAATGCAACGACACCAGATACCTGGGAACTGGTAGACGTCACCGGTGCAGCGAGAACCGCTTTCGGTGCGTAGCCGGAGATGATGATCGTCGCAGCAGAGAAAAACGCGAAGAGCTTGTACAGCATGGCGGCTCTTTGGAACTTGTCCTTCACTTTCGTTGGATTAAAGGCGGGGAGTGTCTGTGGCTTTCACAAAACGTATGTCTTTTTCTATGTGTCAGGATTCTCCAAATGCTCAAGATTTCAATGAGGGCTGCCTGTTAGGTATGATGTTTTATTTTTCTCAGAAATAGTGTATGTCGTAGGTATGATTAGATGGCCTTCTAGATCGAATTAAAATGCTAACAGGTAACCTACTTAGTGACTTCATTTGCTGAACATACGAACTTGAAGCTCGGTACCGTTTTATAAGCTATGCCTAGGCTTCAAAATCAAATAACTAGTATGCGGTCCAGCCTAGAGAAATGGCTAAACTACTATTTAATACTCTACAAGCTAGCCTCGCACAGCACTTTAGCATGGGCACAAATCAGCCTCAGTGACCCCGCTGAGCGCTCTCCGACCACAGCTTGACAGAAGGGCAATTTAAACGGTCGTATTACCTCTTGAGCATCCCCTACTGAGAATCGGGTGGTCCTTGTGTTGCCATTTAGTCGCGGAGATGTAAAAGAGTCAAACAAGTCATCAAATCACTAGCAAGGTGGATGTGTTTACGGACGGTTCTAACGTTGACAAAATGGCTCCGCTTGGTTTATGGGGGTTACCTTTTTAGTGCGTCTAATGTTTGATCGATCTACTAATAGTCAAGGAATGGCATACCAAAGACAATACACGCGAACAAAGGACATGAGGCATTATCTGGGAATATAAAAACATGTAAAAAAGACTTTTTGTGAACATCACAGACTCCAAGCCTCGCCTTCAATCTGAACGAAAGCAAAGGACCTTTAAAGAGTCATGCAGTACAAGCTCTTCGCGTTTTTCTCTGCTGCGACGATTATCTCCGGCTATGCACCGAAGGTGGTTTTGGCCGCACCAATGACGTCCACCAGTGCAGAGACTTCTGATGTCGTCGCTCTGAACGCGGCGGATTTGGCCGTCTATGCCCCGTTTACCCAATTCGCACGCGCTGCGTATTGTCCCGCCAGTAAACTGCAAAATTGGACCTGTGGAGGTACGTACCCTGCTATCGTTGATCTGAAAAAGGAAAATGAAATTGAATGCCTGTTCCCACCTCACTCACCGTGGTAGAGGCTTGCAACGCGAATCCGGACTTCCAAGTCACCCTAGCCGGCGGAGATGGAAATGCTGTGCAATATTGTGCGTCTACATATCTCGACTTCTCAAATTCACGTTTTCGGGCTACGGGATAAATTTTCTGAGTATTGTGATTAGATTTCGTTGGATTCTCACCGTCGCAAAACAGTATCGTCGTAGGACACCAAGGGACGGACCCAGCTCAGCTGTAAGCGCCTTCCAATGTCGAGAGAGAGACGCGTTCTGAAGCTTTCGGCCACCCCTACTAGCCTGTCCGATCTCACCGACCTTAATATTTTAAAGGGGACTTTGAACACCACTCTGTTTCCTGGTGTATCGTCCTCTGTCCAGGTTCACGATGGGTTCCGAGACGAACACGCGCTCACGGCCGAACCGATATTGAATGAGGTCAAGAGTCTCATACAAGCAAATAATGTCACCAATGTTACGGTGGTAGGTACCCTTTCGCGCAATTGAATGTAGGGAGACAACTTGAACTTGACTTTGACATTATCTTAGGTCGGACATTCACTAGGCGGCGCCCTCGCCGAGCTCGATTCATTATTCCTTGCTCTGAACCTCCCCTCTGCCTCTGTTCAAGCCATCTTGTATGGCACACCCCGAGTGGGTAACCCAGCCTTTGCCCAACTCGTCGATGCAAACGTTCCGGGTATAAAACGCATCATCAACATGAAGGGTAAGCGCTCCCCGCTGAGATGTTACGTGGATGTTTTCTTATGTGAAGTTCTAGATCCCGTCCCCATTCTTCCTGGAAGGTCCCTAGGCTTCTCTCACCCTCAAGGAGAGATTCACATCCTCTCCCCAGGACACGCTGTAGCTTGTCCAGGTAAGCCTTATCATCCGAAATTTGGTTCAAAGGATTTTCGTTCAACCGCTCACACCCACTTCCTTTCTTTTCTCTCTGTCCGCAGGCGACGACGACTCTGTAGACGCACAATGCACGGATCTATCAGTCCCCAATATAGCGGTAGCAAACTCATCTGACCATGTAAGGCAAAACTTTCTTTCGTCTCGAGAGATGGTTTCACAGTCTGACGGCCCACCCCCCTTATTGCGTTGAATTAGACTGGACCTTATGAAGGCATTAGCGTTGGGTCAAACTTTTGCACGTAGTAAAATGTTCTATTGGTCACCAAGAATCAAGAGTAATCGATCATGTTTGTCTATCTGTGCTACGCCGCCTCTTCAGCTGCTAGGTTCCGGGCCTCTGCTATTTTCCTTTCTTGTTCATTCTGAGCTCTCACCCAGAAATTCTCTTTACCATCGTCACCTTTCTCCCAATGGCGCAGAGAGTCAACGGTTTCCTGGAGGAAAACGATCTGATAAAAGTGTCGTAATTGCGCGTATGTCATCGCCTCCTGGAGGTATCGTACACTCCAATAAAACATGATGACCAAGTCGAGTTTGGCACAGTTCCGGAACGCTCCTAGAATAAAGTTCATGGTCATTATTTTTGTGAAGGCCAGGTGTGTGAGGTGCGGAAGCAGTGCAAGTTCCTTCCACTGTGACCACGGACACTCGGAGTTTGTGACTCTGATTTCAAGATGCGTCAGATTGAGAAAAAGTGGCTGGTTCATGGGGATGATGAAATCTGAGTCATATTGGTTGAAGAAATTGGAAGGGTCGAAGCAGAATTTGCGGATAGTCATCTTCTCTAAGATAGCTATGAGGGCGGCCGATACAGCAGGAGCCGTGCCTTGCTTGATCCAGAGAGCGAAGTTTGAGACGTTCGGACAGCGTTCTAAGATGCTCAAAATCTCTTCTGGGATCCGATCTTCAATCAAGACAGTCTTGACATGGACACCGATCTCTTGGATACGGGATTCGCTGACTACCGTCCGGTGGATGAACCCATCCGTCACAGTGTTCGATAGTGGAGCGAATAATGGGGGAGCTACTACCATTCCTTTCTCACATCGTATGGTACGATATAGTTCGGGTTCAAACCTGTTGAACAGTTGAGATAATGAAATGCAGACATACATGTAACAAGAAGTCTCGATCTTTTACTCACCATGTCCTGAATCGATGACCGACGAGAACTATATTGGGAATACATTCAGGGAATTTGGAGACTGCTATTTCGCAGATACCGCGCTCAAGCTCGGCAGGCAGTTCGTAGGAGTAAAGCAAGTCCGAAGATATGGGGTCTTCGAGAGCTGTGTTCATGGTCATGGTCATGGTCGTATCGATTGAGTTGATTCGTAAATCCAGATTTGGTTCGTGTTTTCAATCGGAGACTGATTCGGCGTTTGTGTCGGATCATCTGGACCAAGGTTCCCTGTAATTCGTTGGTATGTAATTCGAATCATTGGTAGAGTTGAGCCAGAGTACTTACGGTTTTCTTTCTCTTCTTTCTCTTCCCTTAGGTGACGATGATGCTGTCGATTCACGATGCCAAATTAAATATGTGCCCAACGTATTTGTCGGAAACGTATCATACCATGTACTGTAAGTTGCATAAAAATATAGATTTTGAACTTGAATTTGTCGAACCCCACTTGCTCCAGAATGGCCCGTATGAAGGGATCAGTATTGGAACAGATTTCTGTAAAAAATGGGCGCCTGAACGTTGGAGTGCCTGACGAAAGAATGAATGCCGCTTTACAATAACAGTCCTATGTACATAATTTTTGCGGAAAATGTCCGAAGCGTCACAGACCGACACCACAAAATTCAGCCATTCTACTCCACAAAATATGTTCTGGCTGTGAGTTACTATCCATCAAGTTGAAGTACATATTTTTCCTTGTTTTTTTGACCGTTAAAAGGTGGAGGAACGGATCCTTGTCCGTTTCGTTTTCGAGACCATCAGCCGATACGTAAAGGTGGACGTGCCAAAGTGGTCTGCCGAAAGTGAATGAGGTCGCTGTGCCTTCCGTGCCTGGTACTAGGATTGTTCGATCCTCTTTGCGGAACAGGCAACCGAGGAGTGACCATGAAGATGGTGGGAGGTAAGGGAAATCGAGTCTGAATTCTTCGAGGTTCGGAAGGATGACCTTGGAGGAAGTATCGGTGATTGTCCGGAAGAAGTTGTTCGTGCTTTCGTAGTCTTCAGCTGAGCCGTGCACTCCGATGGATAAATGACGGATTGTCGAGAGTTTTTTGAAGCAAGGATTCAATTCTCTGGGCCAGGATTCGGAACGGAAAATG
>JAHXRV010011206.1:0-35284 GCA_019904355.1 Psilocybe tampanensis | reverse complement strand
TCAGTGTTGGGCGGTTATTGACCAGAGTTAGGTCACAAAGTTACAAGTTACGGTTAAGTTCCATAACAGTTATACAGGTTATGCATCAGCGTAACATTGCCCATGCTCACATGACGGTCCAAAATCGGTGGGAAACCCATCGCAACGTTATGGCAAAGTCACAGTCTGTCACGGTTTGCGGCGAACGCCGGCGATCAGTCCAAAGCTTCAAACGGATGCGGTCGGGCCGACCTTTCCGCCTGGCATATCATGACAACCAGACCTAGCCTGGGACTGATCTTCCACATACGGTTAGAACGGTTATAGCTACAGAAAAAAAGTAACTGGAACTGAACTCATTATAACAGTTGCTAACTATTGTAACAGTTAGATAACCGGCACAACACTGGTCAGAATAGCCCAGCCAGGGCGAGACATGGCCCAATAAGGCATCTGTTTGTTCGTGCGTCCTCGGTCAACGTTTTGCACGTTTAATTCCGTGACTCCAAAGGACCTTGCCATGCAAGGTGATCCGCAACCTCGATATTTACTTGTGAACCGTTCAACAACGATTCTCGATAATTGACATCACTCTCGTTTATAAACACAGCCCATTTACATTTCGAAACTAAAAAAGGTCCTTTACAGTTCGCAATATCCGTTGGATTAACCCCGGACGCCTCCTCCTCTGTCGTCCTCCATCATCCTGAGGTCTCTTCTTTGCCTTTTCCTTCGATCTCGTTGCATTCAAGGGCCCACCCTCGCTGCCTCTTTTGACACTAGTCGGTGACCGACCCATTTTATGAGGACCGTCGCCATTTTGCTGCATCGGCCTGGCACTGGTGGACCCAGCACTCCTCGGGTTTGGTGGCACGCTGACTTTGAGATGTTCTCCAGCCCGTGTTGAACTTGCTTCTTCGTCTCCGCCGTTAGTCAACCTAACGGTGGTAGTGGTGGTATCAAGCAAATAGTTTTCAGGCTAAGTATGGAAACAATTAATTTGAAGTCTTCCTCGCTTGAATGCAGTGAAGATAAAATAGAATACAGACCTGGAAAGTAGTATATGTCTCGATCCGCTTCCTCAGCCCACTTTCCCAACCCTCAGGAACATGTTCCCGTATTTTATCGAGCAGCGACCCTCGTTGACCCCCCTCTTTTGTGCTTCTTCCAGATTCCTCGCGTTGGATCAAGGAAGAGATTCGTACATACCATTGTCGTCATCCAGGCGCCGGTTAATTACGTAATCAGAAAATAAACAACAACAGCTTGCACTTGGCTTGCACCGTCGACGATGAACCTGGGTTCCAACTGGGTTCCATCCCAATTCCAGGAACGACCTCTAATTGGAATCTATGTATCTGGCTTATTCTTTATACCTCTTTGACGCATAGACTTTGCGTAACTAGACCCTTGTTGTCGCCATTAATCAACTGCTCTGAATCCAAGCCTTGTATTCAGCCACAGCGTAGATCTTGAGAAGTCGGCGAACGTTACCAATCCGTGCGAGACAATGTCTCCAATTTCAATAATGGGAATGGCTTTATAAGTCGCGTCTTGAAGTGGAAAAGTCTACAAGGTGATGTACTCAACATTGTTTTGTTCGTTTCCTTGACTGCCTTGTGAAGGCTTCGTCACAATTTCCCTTGTTCTCAAATGAGTGCTGTACAAGGAATCCATGTCTTTTTGTCGTGTGTATAAATATGGTCCCATGAAAGACCACTTACACCACATTCAAAAAACCGACTCCTACCATGCCACTCTACAACACGCTGGCCGAACAAGCCCCTTCGCTGGTCGAAGGCAAACGCGAACTCACCTACACGCTTGATTTTTCTCTGAAGCCGAAATACTCCTTCCATGACCCCGACCCCTCGTCTCCTATCGTGGTCTACGAGGACGATTTGAGCTCTGTCAAAGCGACCACCTCACAACCAATCTACCAGGAAAAAATCGATATCCGAAACCCCTCCACACACCCAAACGAGTTCATCGTTCTCAATGACATGCGGAAGCTTGACCTTGACCACGTCCGACCTGGAGCCGCCAAAATCAGACTCTCTCAAGAGCTTCCGCGTCTTGATATTCCCAAAGAAGTCGACCTGGATCTCGTAGAATTCTATGCTCCTCAGGCCGATGTCCGTGATATCCACCCCGATTTCATCCTGTCGGCCATGGTTAATGCTCGCTCCGAGTAAGTATTCCTCATTCGATGTTGACAAGTCCAAATCTGACGTATTTGTTGCTTTCAGGATAATCAAATCATTGCAAAGCATCAGCATCAAACCAGGACAGCTCGGCCATGGTGTGCGTCCTTCGATAAGGAAGTTGACGACAACCGTTCACATAAAGTGCGATTTCCCACCTACTCACATCTTCTCTATCGTGCCAAACGACTGGCGCATCGGAAAGATGGTTAAGGCTGGCAAAAAACCGCAAGGATTTTTCACCCCAGTACATGGTCTTGTCTTCGCGATGAAGTGTGGAGCGCTTCCTCGTCCCGAATTTATTTGTCCCACATCAACGTCCTTCCCCGCGTCTGAGATTTCCGACGATGGGAAAGAGATGACGCTACCCGTGGTGACTCTGGCTCTCCCACACCCCGAGACTTTTCAACCACTATTCAGCTACCTATACGACCCCAAACCCAGTCGTCTCTTCAAAAGTCTACTCCCTACTTCGTATCAGGAACAACACCCTCTAATGATGCACGACAAAGAAAACCTCACAGCATACGCCCATTACCTGGCCGCTACGAATGTACCCGGGATGATTGCAGAATCTGTGGCGAAAGTATACGGGTTCTGGCTGAACCTCTGGACGCTTCAGGTTCTCGATGAAGAACTGTGGTTCTACACGCGAATGATGTGGGCGGTGTTGATCGAAGCTCTGTCTTACAGTGTGGGCGAGCCGGACGTATACGCTAATTTTGAGGCCAGCAATCCTCATGCACGTCCGCATACCATGCGTATATACCCTCAGGACCAGGATTATTCTACTCCTGCTGAACCCTACATTGGATGGGTCCGTGATGGCATAAATTGGCGTAATTTTTGTCCAGACGCTAGCTCACTTTTCGCGTTGTTTTGAACCGCAAGTCACTAATTAGTTTACAATACGTAGGGTATTTTGTAATTACTACCACCTCCACTCTCTAATGAATTCCTTACAATCTTCGTCATACTTCGCCTCCAGTTCATCGGGATACATCCAGGATATCGGATGATGAATTTCGGTTTGTTCAAAGGGATGGCAGTAGTAACCTAGTAGCTCGACCACTCTCTAATAAAATTCCTCCAATATTCGTCGTACTTCACCTCCATTCCAACAAAATATTTTCCCCCACTCGACACAATCTTGTTATTTTCCTTCGTCATAACCACACCACTATTCTTGAAACATTCCGCGCCTGTCTCGTCTAAGCATCGCCCAAGGTTGACCAGATTTAAGACCGATAGTGCGATGTTAAAATCGCAGACAACTTTTTCGTATGGCTTTACGTTGAGGGATACAACTGTGCATATCTCTTCTTCCGCCGAGTGGAGAATAATGAAGCCGGAACCCTGATATCCTTTGGGATCACGGTCATATATGTTCTCTTTGAACCATGCAGCGATTTCATCGATAGTCTCGCCCAAGAAAGGGGAGGTGAACGGCTGGACTGGCGAGGACATTCCGCGGCGGGGTATGGCAGACAGGTCCTTGCTCGTCATTAGAACAAAGCATTGGCTGATATTGAAGCCCTCCTCGTAGAGTAGTTCAAGCTGGCATTCTTCACTGAGGTCGAGGAAGGACTCAAAAATCTGGATGCTCTTCGATCAGGAGAGAGTGAAATAACATTTGTACTATAACCTACTCACTTTCTGAGGTATATCTGCGGTGCAGAAGACGGCGGAACGATCCAAATTATCGCCCATCGTGGAGATCTTTCAAAGTTGTGGTAAATTTTGAGCTGGACTTCAAATCAAAGTACTAGTATATGTAACGTGAGGCGGGCCTTTCGAACACGCCCCATTGTCTGGGGCCAGACGGTTCTATATTCCGGGGTGCTCGGAATCATCCATGCTATACAGTACACACTGCACACAATTCTGCTATCGCTAGTATACATTTGTGGGCAATCTTCGTCTAAAATTTGCATCCTGGGTAAATCTGATGGCACCAGATTCCGGTTATGTCAGGCCCATTTAAGCGTGTCCCTGCAAAACCCTGAGGGGGTTCTCATCTGACCGACTCGAAATGCGCTCCACTTGAATTTATTTACTTACATTGTCGTCGTTAGGTCAATACTATTGCGCCGATTTAACATAGAAAATGTTGAAGACGGTGATCAATCAATTTCAACGCGTCGCGGCACTTTAAATATTGACGCGTGACGTCACTCGACAAAGGCAGTCACGTGTCTCCATCTTATCTCTTTGTCCGCCGAATTGGGCAACATCACTGTCACCCAAACACGCTCACCGTCCCACTCTTTGCCACTCCCCACCATCTACATGGGTCTTGTTCTCGACGCGTTGGATATTTTAATGCTCCCCTTACCTGTTTCTGGAGCCGTCTGTGTGCTTAAATTGTTGTAAGCTTAATAGGCAGGTGGCTTACCGAGCAGATGGCGATCTAGGTCACCCGGTACCTACTCGAGGCTTGTACCACTGTCTGTTCATCTTCTCTGGTGGCCTCGAGGGTTTGCGGACAACTTATCTTCCTGGAACGGGCTGTAACATTGATCTCTTGCTTTCTGGCCCACAAATTCAACTGGTCTTGTGTCCTAGTCCTGGATCTTCTTCGGAGACATGGAACTCTTATTCAAGTCTCTGGCCCGCCGTTCACCGTCCATAGGGGGTGTTTATATTGCACAAGAGAATGCTTATATGCGCTTTATTGGCGCATATATGGACCTAGAACAACGATCTTCAACCTGGACATTGTATCACACAATGGGAGGGCAGCTTATATGGAGATTTCTTCATGTGCGACTCGACATTCATCACACCTAGATCTCTCCCTATCTCGTTACTCTATGCCAAACAGTACCCCTGCGATGGCCCTCATAATGCTGGTCACTTATGATCATTGTGCAGGCCTCTAAATCCCTCTCAGTCTCAACTGAACAATGCTCATCGCATGGATAGTCTTGAGATCCGATTCCGCGCCTCATGCATTTGCATGCGAAACTGCGTGAGGCATCATTGTTCACAACCACCTCACGCGTCCCGAGGCTCAAAGTCTGTTCTCTGCCTTCGACAATCTCTCCGAATTCAAGTTCACATTGTGCAAATTCGCCTCTTTTGCCTCTTGTTCCGCAATTGGACTATGACCGACTTGGTAGATATTTTTTTGTGAATATATCTGGGTATATTCATGCTTTGTGTGCATTCACCGCTCTCAATCTCGCCTCTATGTTCTTGTTCTTGACCACCAATTTCACGGTTCACCGGCGTTGGATGGCCGATGACCCTTACCGGCACGGGAAATTCCTTGATCAGGAATTTATTATGGCCGGATGACACAATTCCTTTGGCCTTGCTTGCCAAACTTGCCAATTTTGACAAAAACAACTTCTCACCCTTCACCAATCTCCAACGTTTCCCAGCCCATCACGTCAACAGAGAGTGGATTGGTTTCCAAACCTTACCCGGTAAAGCATTTCTTGTCGGTACGTGACAGGGTGATTTGAGGTCATCAACTGCCAGGAATGGAACTTCCCTCTTTGATGGCCTCCAGTCGTGTCATTGTCACCATAATTCAACAGTAATTGTTGATCCGTCTATATAAACAAGGTTTCCCTACGACCCAACTACCCAACTCAAGTCTCAATCTACAACAACAACAACTCTTTCAACCATGGGTCGCAAAGGTACCAGCAAACGTGTCAACGAGAACACTCCATTGGGCCCCTCGGTTCGTAACCTCAATCACAAAGCGTTGATATCCCATATCCAAAGCGCCATCCGTGTCACCCAGTCGACGTTTGGAGCCAACTCAAATGCACCAAACCGTCCCAGAAAGATGCGTACGAGCAGCGGGTTGTCGCATGGTGCGAAGCAGGCATTCGAGAAGTCGAAACGACGAAACGATGTCAAGAACAGACTGCGATTTCGGATGAAGACAGAGGCGAAGCCCACCGACGTCGAGATGGCTGACGGGACAACTCCGGTGGTCCAAACTCGGCCAATTCTGCTACCTCAGGAGCTTCCACGTCCAGATTTCAAAGAGATCAACTTCGATCTGTTGAAAGCCATCGCCCCCGAGATGGCAGACACGAACTTCCAATATCTTGAAGACTGCATGACCGTCCTCGGCCCCGAGTATGTTTTCTTCTTGTCGACCTCAACGAGCCTACGCTAATGTATTTCTATCCCGCAGAATGCTCAAATCATTGTGCAGCGTCAAGATCGAAAATATCTCAAACGTCCTACACAAGGAGATGACGGTGACGGTTAACGAGAAGACGGAAATCCTACCCTCACACATCCTCGCTATATGCGCACCAATAGTGAAAACGGAGGTACCGACGGGGAAGCCTCGCCCGGTGACGCTGTACCCCGTACATACCCTTGTCCTTGCCATGCAATGTGCCCACCTCCCCACCCCTCCGCCAATGCTCCCTATCCCACCCATGCCTGCCAACCCCCAAGATCCACAACAAATCCAACTTCCTGTCATGTCAATATCCATCCCATCACCGCAGACGTATCCCCAACTCTCACATTACCTCTACACCAAACAACTACCATACCTTATCCGCAGTCTAATTCCATCGACACCGCCACGAACCTTCTTGGAGGTGCCAGAGCAAGGGGAACGCTACGCCTCCCATTTGGCGTCCACGTTCAAAGCAGAGTTGATTGTGAAGCATGTGCATATCGTACATGGGCTTTGGCAGAACATGTGTGCGTTGGGCATCTATGATGACCAGCTCTGGTGTGCGATTGAAGCACTGTGGAAGGTGCTGGTTCGGGCTCTTACTCTTTCGGTGGGAGAGCCTACTGTCGTTCCTCTGGCTCCCATGACCAGAGCAACTGCTCCCCAAGCTTCCTCATCGTCATCATCATCGTCGACGTCGTCAGAATCCTCGGAGCAGAGTGGCAGCTCGGCACCGGCCACGCCCGATGTCGATGCCAAACCGATCGCATGATTGAACGACGTTTGAATTTGTGCACTTGTCTCTGTTCTCTGGGTTCTTTTTTTTCATCTTCTTTTGTTTGCCAATGCCCCTTCTATGTGCCTCGCACCTTTTTCTTGTTGTCATCGTCTCTCTCACCACACTCAGCATCAACTCATTGTGTCACGCCGCATCTTTGCCCTTGTTTTTTTGTTCCCTTGTGTCCCGTCCACTTTCGTTCTCTCTTGGAATTTCTCATCCGTCATTGTTCCCAACATTGTTTTTTCCCCTGAATTATTTCCTTTTGTTCCATATTCCCTTGTTCCCTTTTCGTTCATGTTGACAATGGGTCCCGATCGTCGGGATCAGCACTTTTTATGCCAATCTTCTGCTACCATACCCCTCTGCTGCTGCTGCGACGCTTTGAGGTTAGCTCAATGGGCGCACACGCTGATAATTATGATTCTCAGTATGTATGCTATGCACGGTATTCTTATGTCGATTTATACTGTAATAATTAGGAAGAATAAAAGAAGAATCGTTTCCTTTTGTCATCTCGAACCAGCTTTTCTATGACCAGATTTCGAAAGCAAATTCAGTAGGGATACATTTCTGCATTTATTAATCGGACTGTGACAGGTACACAAAATCTTCTGGTGGGTCAGATTGATTCGGCATTGACCACGTCTCACAAAAATCTTTCCAATACTCGTCGACCTTCATTTCCGTTCCATCCCAATATGTTCCACCGTTCATCGCAATGACATACTTAGTTATCCACTGTCATCGCCACCCCACTCCTTTTGAAACATCCGCTGCTTCCTTCTTCGATGCTGTGACCAACCTCGAGAACATATGCATTCATCAGCGCCAGCGTGAAATCCGAACGCAGCTTCTCGCATCGCCTGTCGAATAGGAATAGGGACACGACATTCATCGAATATGGATACGACGGTACAAATCTCGTCATCTATCGCCTCTGATTCGAGAACGATGAAAACGGACGTCCGGTACCCCTTTGCTTGGGGCATAGAGATGTTCTGCCGGAACCAAGCCGTAACTTGTTCGATACTCTGTCCGATGAACGGGGAGGTAAAGGGCAGGATTGGTGACGACATCCCGTGGTGTATTGAGGCTATGAATCCTCTGTGGGTATCAAGACAAGGTGCGAGTCGCTGACGTCCATTTGCTCATCTTTGAACAGATCAAGACGATTTGCGCTGGTTGAGCCAATTCCTACAGTCTGGGAAATAGATCAACAACATGGAAAACCACTCACACAGAGACAGTTCTGTGCCGGAAAAGGTGAGGAGAAACCAAGGACGGAGAAAACGAAAAGGTGGTGGTGGTACAGGTGAGGGTCCAGGGAAGATGGCGGAAGTTCAATCCGTTCAGCGACCACTAGTCACGTGCAAGAATGGACTTCACCTCTGGAGCGAAGGCTGAATTTAAAGAAATTGACACTGAGCGCTGAACATTGAACGACCGTCCGAATAGCAATGCTGGTAAATCATTAAACACTACTAATAGTAATAGCTAACTATCGCGACCACGTTCTAATAAATTCCTTCCAAAATTCGTCATATTTGACCTCCAGGCCATCGAGATACATGCCCCCGTCAAACACGATCTTGGCCCTTTCCTTCGTCATAATGACGCCGCTATTCATAAAACAACGCGCTCCAGCGTCGTCTAAGTCTCTGCCGATGGCCACGACATTTGTGATGGTCACGGCGATTGTGAAATCGCACCTCACCGTCTCGTATGGCTCATCTGTTTCCTCTGAAACGTTGAGGGATACAATGGTGCATACTTCCTCTTCCAGTGACTCGGAGTCGAAGACAATAAAGCCAGAGACGTTGTATCCCTTTGCATTAGGTTCAAGGATGTTTTGCTGAAACCATGCCACCATTTCTTCGATAGTTTGCCCAATAAAAGGTGATGTGAAAGGCTGAACTTGGAACGACATGCCGTGGTGTATCGTAGACAGGTCATTGCTGGTCATTAGAACCAACCATTCGCTGAGGTCAAAGTCCTTTTTATTGAATAGCTCAAATTGGGACTCTTCACTGCCCTCCAAGAAGGATTCAAGAGTCTGGGATATCGTTCATTTAGACAAGAAGAAAGCCAAGCTACTCAGATCCCAGTACTCACAGTGGTTGGTATGTCTGCAGTGCAGAAAACCGCCCAGCGGGCGAGATTGTCTTCCATGTTTAAGATTCCAGTGAGGCACAAATTCAGACCGAATGGTATAGTAAATATTTGCCTGTCCACATCCATATTGAACATGTAATTACCGATCAAATGTTCATCGAAGATTTCCGGGGATCAATAATTAGGTTGGTAGCTCGTGGGCGTTTCCAACATCTTGGGGTTGACGCAAATGAACGGCGACCTTGCTCACCCTACCGGTCACCGATTACAGTCTCAGGGTGACTAGCCTCATCCATCACGCATCTTGTCCACGAATATATCACGATTCATCAACTTTTACGAACTTAAACCCCGGATATTCTGGGCCCTTGTCTTTATGCAGTGGTCACAGGCTAAGAATGAGTCAGTGCTCAGCGCATAACCATTGAACAGGACCAATAGTTAGCGCTGCTATTACGACCAGTCTCTAATAAATTCCCTCCAACCCTCGTCGTATTTCACTTCCATTCCATCGAGATACATCCCCCCGTTCGACACAATATCGTATCCCTCCTCCGTCATAATCACGCCACTATTCTTGAAACAACGTGCGCCGGTGTCGTCCATGCCCTTGCCAACAGAGACCAGATTTGCGATTGCGATGGCCATTGTAAAGTCACACCGGACTGACTCGTACGGATCTTCATTGAGGGATACGACGGTGCATACCTCTTCTTCCAGTGACTCCGAGTTGAAGAGAATGAAGCAGGAGTCATCATATCCCTTCGCCTCAGGATCACTGATATTTTCCCGAAACCATGCCACTATTTCTTCGATAGTCTGACCAATAAAAGGCGAGGCGAACGGCTGAATTGGAGAGGACATCCCGCCGTGTATCGCAGAAAGATCCTTGCTGGTCATTAGGACGAAACACTCGCTCGCGTCGATGCTATCATCATAGGATCGGGCGTGTGGGGATTGTTCACTGCCCACGAGAAAGGATTCAAGTATCTAGACCGTAGATGTCCATTAGAAGTGGATCGAGGCAAGTTACTGTAGTCTACTCACATTGTTTGGTATATTTGCGGTGCAGAAAACGGCGAAGCGGTCATAATTATCTTCCATGTTTGAGAATAATGTCGTGGTTGAACTCAAGGTTGAAAACAAGGTAACGGCATCCACGAATTTTCGCCTGTAGGCTGTCACGTTCACACACATCGTCATGATGAATTCATTTTGGTCCAATTTCTGCTAGCGCCATGCAAGTGAAGCTCCCACACAAGCCTGGGCCATTATTTTTTGAGATGGTAGTGGTTTCTTCACCCTCAATAACAAAGTTAGGCTTGTTACTTGTTACTGATTACCAGGTATGGAAGGACACTTTCCAGAATGGTAGTCCCAGACAACGCCGCAAAACACGTGAAATATTGATTAACCAGCACTGACAGGCTATAAATTCCCCTCATGCTTCGTCAAACTTGTACCTTGACCTCCATCCCATCGAGATACATCAGGATACTTCCCCCCATTATCCGACACAATATTGGACCTCTCCTTGCCAGTCATACTCACACCGTCAGCCTGAGTCCTAGTATCAAAATACCAAAGGCTGGTATCATCGAACACGACTAATAGTTTGCACTACCACGACTTTGGCACAGTCTAGTAAATTCCCTCCAAACTTCGTCGTACTCCACCTCCATCTCATCGAGATCCATATCCCTTTCATTGGACACAATCACACTGGTATTCACGAAACGACACGCGCTGGTGTCGCGCAAGCTCTTGCCGACGGAAACACAATATGCCAAGGTTATGGCGATGGAGAAATCACACCGCACCGTCTGGTATGGGCCATCCCCATCCTGTTCCAAAACATTGAAGGACACGATGGTGCAAACCTCCTTCAAGTCCAATGAATCTGAGTTGAAGACAATGAAGCCGAAGTGATCGTATCCCTTCACCCTAGGTTCTTTAATGTTTTCTTCAAACCATGCTACGATCTCGTCGATAGTCTGGCCGATGAATGGTGAGGTGAACGGCTGAACGGGAGACGACATCCCATGGTGTATCGTAGACAGGTCCTTGCTGGTCATCAGAACGAGTTCGTCGCTGAGGTCGACTTCGTCATCCCACGTGCTTAGATCAAGGTGGCACTTTTCACTCCCCACGAGAAATGATTCGAGAGTCTGCAAGGATATCGTTTCCAGGTTAGAAGTGAAGTGAGGCAGGTTACTCGTAGTACTAGTCCACTCACGGCGGTTGGTATATCTGCTGTGCAGAAAACGGCGAAGCGCTTGTGATTATCTTCCATGTTCGAGATCCAAGACTGTGGTGGTCGAACTCAAAGGTTTCGAAATACAAAACCAGAGGATTTCGGCTAATAAGTAGTGTCAAGTGGGGTGTGGGCGTTTCGAACATTTTAGGGTTGATGTGAAGGCAGAGTCAGCGTCAGGGCCAGTCCATTCGACTCCTCAAGAACGTCCAGTTTGGTGGAAGTCGCGGTTGGCTACCTTGTTGAAAGAGAACAAAAAAAAAAAAAAAAAATCAAATCATCTGTGACTTCAAGACTCAAAGACCCACGATCGTGTAAACTTGAAGCATGGTCGAAACAGGGATTCATAGTACCAAAAAATTGAGGAAGAGGGAGGATTTATAGTATGGTGATTTGCCAGTGAGTAAGTAACTTTAACGAAATTAGGGTAGAACAGAAGGAAAGATAGAGTAGACTACTAGTGATAAACTAAAGTAGAAAATAGCCCTTATGACGATCGAGTATAACGAGGATCGAAAAGCAAAAAAAAAGACAAAATTAAAAGCATTTGTAGTGGATGCAACAACAGTTCGATAGGGAAGACAAGAAAGAAAAGGAAGATAAAAAGAAACAGAAACAGAAACGTTGGATAGTAGTAATGTATAATTGATGATAGATGGGGGGGTATATGACGAATGGAATGACAGGTTCAAACCTCGGAGGAGATTATTAACATGGAGGGGGCCGGAGATAACAGCAAAGGGATGACGAGCAGGAGAGCAAATGACGATGGCTTTGGGCAGTGGGCACGATTTGAAAAAAATGCGGGAACAAATGGGAAAGCTGATGGCGAACGGGTGGGTGGTACAGGTGGGGGTTGATTTGGATAGCATCGCTAGCGTTGATTGTTATCGTGGAATTATGTCGGTCGGAATATGAGATGTAAACTTGGAAAGCCGGGGCTTGATGCAAAATATACCGAAAAAAAGGGCTTGCTGTTGTTCTTGTTGTTGTTCATG
This sequence comes from Psilocybe tampanensis, assembly GCA_019904355.1. NCBI lineage: Eukaryota > Fungi > Basidiomycota > Agaricomycetes > Agaricales > Agrocybaceae > Psilocybe > Psilocybe tampanensis. The sequence continues at coordinate 22,797 of JAHXRV010011206.1, read as the reverse complement.
CTGTTGCCGATCCATGTGTCCCATGCGGGCCTCCCAATCTCCTCGAAGAGAGGAATAGGAAGGCTGCCGCGGTTTCGAATTGACATGCGGCTGTCGACGTGGCGCGTCACTGCACATCCACGCGATGGAAGCGAGAGAGACGAAGAGAACGGCGACAGGGAACATCACATTCATGATCGATCGATCCGTTATCAATCAAACAACGCAAAACTTCAGCTTCAGCTTCCCCCCCACGTTTAACTGTACAGATTGGCACGTATCCTGATCCTACGCGCCTCGGCGCTCACATTCCACGCCGTTTGCACGACTTGGAGGATGGTGTTGTTGTTCAAACCGATGGCGAGGATATTGCGCCACATGCCCTGGTTATGTCTGTAGATTCGCTCGAACAGATCGTCGTGATTACGGGAAAGAATAAGGGACATGGCGGCGGCGTTGGGGAACTCTTCGACCACTTCAACGGGGAGAAGACGCCATGCGAGGACGTTGGTGTTTGTTTCGAGGCCCATGGCATAAAGCATGAGGAGTGGTAGAGACTGGAGGTGTGGGGCGGAGATGTGAATCACAGGGAGAGCAACGACAACGATCTGCTGTGTTGCCGGTGCGTTGTCTGACGTAGAGGAGGCAGGGACGGGGACGGTGATGCTTCTGGGTACTGGGGGTACGTATCCAGGAGCGGGCGGGGGTAAGCCAAGCTCGAAAGGAAATCCGCGTTCGAAGAGGGTACGGTCGATGGGAATCATGAGGGGGATGGTATTATTTGGGTCCTGGTCGGTTTGGGAGACGGCGAGGAGGTGGGTTGGCATACGGCCTTCGCGGTAGACGCGCATGTCAAAGGTGGGCCCAATGGCTGAACCTATTGGAGCAGCGGTGTGTTGTACATTGAAGTGGCGGTACAGAGTCCTGGAAACGCGTCAGATGGAAATCCAGAGACGAAATGAACAACTCACAGGAGAGGGTTTTGCAGAGTTTCGAGCAATGAAGGACTCTGCATGAGGACGGGTGGAATCTGGAATGTCGTGTCGTAGGAATGGTATAAAAGAAAAAAAAAGTCGTGTCGGGTGGGTCGTATCAAGGTCTTGAAAGAAAGGGAGTTTGGACGTATAGGAAATGAGCCTGCCTCACAAAGAAGAGGGCTTTAAGTATTAGTCGTTCGTATATGAAATGAAAGAAGAAAAAAAAGATGGGTTGTACGTACACGAGAGGTTTATAAGTCCGCTTTCTATTGGCTTTCTAAATTCTCGGCAAGATAATCGATCTAACATTAGCCTAATTCTGACCCTGAACAAATAAAAATAAATCGTCCCCCGAGATCCCGCCAAGGGTCCCGTTGCTGTCCCTTCCTCCTCCGTCCCTCTCGTGCAAATCTGTCCAAATATCCTTCATGCTCCTTCAAGCTCCTCCCCCTGACCCGTGGACCATGGATTTTCCTTTTTTCTCCCTTGTTCCGAACTAATTCCTGCATTCCGAACCGTTCCATCGACAGATCAAGCGAAATGGATTTATCCAAACCCAACCACGAGGCGTTTAGCCATGTTAACATCCTTATATACGTATGTAGTGGAATTACGGCGTACAAATTTCTGGGTATCAAATCCTCCTCCTTCCTCACGCACTTCGGATTGAGAAGAATCAATGAGAAGATTAATTGAACGCAGAACTCTTGACTCCAAACGAGAAGGTTTTTTTGTGGAGGCCCAAATTTGCAAGGTATCAGGCACGTTGCATTCGGTCTCTGTAAGTAACCCCCAATTTTCTCTTAACAACCGGGTTAACGTCACCGAAGTCGGGATCCGGTAGCCGGGACCTCCATTCATAAATCTGAGCGCCAGCCCCTCAGAATTCAAAACTTTAATGATCAGTCATTGGCATCTCTTCCCTTTCATTATCCCCACAGTTTGTGCGTGAGGACGAACCCATCCAACTCACATCTCTTGTGTCATTGTCTGATTCCCAAGGGCACACAATTGTCAGTGAATGAATTGCTCAGATAAAGCCATGAGCGGTTGCCTCATTGAAAGATAGTTTAGCGAAACTGAGGAGATGGCTCACTGCTCACATCTAGGAAATGTCCTTTCAAGGGAATTTGCACCTGAATAAAATGGATGGTGTGAACTATGTTTTAAAGGGTCGACGCGTCCAAATGGTACCACTTACCGCTCGCTACAATACTGCGGACACCGCCATTGCTATTTATGTATCCAATCCTGCATTCAAACTGCCACCAAATCAGCGTGGGCCGTGCCGCACGACCACGATTCCGAAGCGAACTGGAGGGAGGGGGGGCGGCTTCCCAATCACCGGCCATCCAAAACGCCTAATGCTTGGAGCGGCGCCACCACCTGGATCGAGCGCTCACTAGCGCCCAAGCGTCTTCGTTTGATCGACGATTCGCATTCAATTACTTCTTGAATGGTGATGGTGAAACAAAGGGTTGTCGATGGACGGTGCCGATCTGAACCCCCCCCCCGAACGCGACGCGACGACTATTATGATTAAGCCAACTTCGCCACTGAGTGACGAAACACGATGAAAATCAAATACATCGGTATGTATGTGCCAGTCGTATCTCGCCTCCGAGGGGTTAGAGAGTACAGGTGGTGCCTTCGGCTCAGGCCATTTTTCCATCGAGGTTAATGAGTTCGAAATTGTGCAAGCGGACCACACTGATGAGTTGGAGTCGGGGAGGAGCACAGAAGGTGAGACCTTGAGGCCCGATTCGAACGTATGTCAGAATGATTTCGATGATAAATTACTCCCTCGACCCCGATTCACGACTCACAGTCGAGCGGGCGCGGCTGCGCGCGGCGCGCCACCAACCAGAACGAGGCTACATACGGTAACTTGCCCCCTCTTCAAGTTGAATGGTCTGAACCTGGCCCTGCACGCACATTGAATTGCCCGGATCTCAACCTCACTGATAATAGAATGAAAGAGATAACAGTCAGTGTTCGTGCCCAGCTGATGTAATGGTCCAAAGTTCACACTTCGGAAATTGAAACCGAGCAAGAAGAACTAAGAAGGAACGTGCGGCAAGGCGCCTTTGACGCCGTCCGAGAAAGTATTATAGTATGTACTGTATGTACTTACTGTACATAACCCCAGCGTTTCGCGATTTCCAGGACAGAGCCCCTTTGTTCTCTTACCCTTTCAGGCTTTAAATTTAATGGCTTGAAGCAATTGACCACCCTTTTTCGACCCTGCCATTCAAGTTACAACACTATAAATTTCGATCCTTTCGGAGTCTAAGCGGCAAAAGCATAATTGGAGTCCCTGTAAGCACCGACTGAATGAATGAATACGGCTCGCTATCTTTCCTTTTAACCGGACCATGCGACGTTAGTGGTCCTGGTCCTCAGGCCTCAGGCCGTCGAGTGTCGCTTTGGGCATTATACATACATACGATATACCGTAGATTGGGGAGCTCTGCCAGTGGACTCCGAGTCTTTGGGTGGGGCTGCGGACTCGATTTTGAAACGTCCAAGCCACCGCTGTGACCGATGTTGCACTTAGACTCTCCTGAATGAGCGGTGGCACGCGACCCTCAATTAAATTATACCTCAAGCCTCAAGGAACTTTGGTTCACTGCAAGGGCTCCATGATTCATTAACAAGCCGACGGATTTCCCCGCTGATTTCATGGAGTGGATACTTACTATGCTCGGTAGCAACATATGTTAAATACGCAATAGGTACGCAATGAGCAGATACACGGATGTCGTGGTCATTGGCTGACACGGTCTTCTTGGCCAGTGTCATCAGCTCCGAGCTAAGGTGATAAATTGACGATTCGGAATCTTGCGCTCGACTTCTTTGTGTTCATCAGCCTATGGCTCCACACTGAAGTCATAAGTTGTGGCCCTTTAATTTTTTTTCTCAAAGCTGAAACGGGGTGCCTTGTCACCGGTGACTGGCATGGAAATGAGAACTTGAATAGCCCGTACCAAAGTACTGTACATGATCCACAGAAGTGACTGGCATCAAAAGGAGTCAAAAGGTAAACGGATGTTGGGGCAAAAATTGCCTTTTGAAGATACCTTTGACTGTCATACCAGTGTCGGATTGGCTTTCACTAGTAAGTAACTGGCATCATCACGATTTCATAAGAACATATGAAAGATGTGATTTTCAGAAGGGGTCTAAGACTATATGGTAAATGCCATGGATCCAACACGGGCATGAAAGAATTTGGAAAGAATCCGAGTTCTTTCATAGATAGTCATCACGGAACCCCCGAGCCTGCTGTATCTTCTCTCCAGCGCGTGTCGGCCCACACCACTTCTGGATTTTAAGCTCAAGGTTTTGAAACGAAGGTTTAGAGATATGTCAGATCTCTATACTATCGCCCTAGTCTTTATGTTATCAAGCCTGAACCCTCTTTTTTCCAGTGATAGGGAGTGAGAGTCGGTCGCGATCAATTAGTGCCCGCTGTACAGTAATATTACGCGTTAAGAAACGTTCTTTGTACCTCGTCGCTATGGGTTACTCTTCAGCATATGTTTGCCTGCCCCTAGAATCCGCAGGCCAGCGATGCTGCGCAGTGGTAACTAGCGCGCGTGCTCAGCAGAATCCGTAGATGACTTGTGAAGGAACTTGAAAAAAATCCGACGCTCAGAGATCCCCTCGCTATAATACCTCTGCTATCTCTCGTGCGCGTGAAGCCGTACGGCCGTAACGCGTAATCGATTAATCATGCGCATATAACTGGCCGCCTTTCAATAGATATCGATCCAACTTTTCAAGGCGGCGGCAGCGTTACTCGGAAATTTTTATCAAAAACGTGTTCTACGGCCAGACCTCTTATGTCCGACCGTGACCTTGACTTTCAGTTTCCTTTGATTCCCTCTCTTTGTCTCTTTGTCTCAGGATCCGAGTCCCCCCCCCCCTCCACACCCGTCATGAATTATGAATCATGATGGGCCAGGTTATGGGGATTGCGGTGCTGGGCCCCGTCGGGTGAAAATGACACGGACATGCCAGTGTCTGTCTGTCTGTCAAACATTCATGTCTTTCGTTTGACACGACACGACAACTCACTGACAATAATTGACATTCGGAATCCACCTCAACCGCACTTGCTCCGAGTCCGAGTCGCGGACTACACGTACGGAATATGAACTTACCGTAAATGCCTCACTACGCTCGACCCACCCAGTCGATCGCTGAGATTTATTAATACCTGAAAGACGGAGGAAGAGTCCCTAAATCCTGACATGACAGAAGACAGACAGAAAATTTTTCAACACATGATGAAAAAAAAAGACCACACCAAAGCGAAAAGCGAAACGATCATGATCAAAGGCCCGTCCCACGTTGAGGTTCATACGTTCATTTCCGATTTCGCCGTTTCGGTGATTACCCGCACTTTATTTAAGCTTAAGCCTTGTTTGAGGGCCTGAGGGGCTGAGGGGAAGTGAGCGCTGAGGCCTGAGGGGCTGAGAGTTAAGAGGAGGGGGACTTCGCGGGCTTATGAAAAGCGTCGTAAAAAACATCGTTGGACTCTGACTTTGACTTGAAGCCGCTTCAGGTAAGTGGAACCCAGTTGCTTAGACCGTCGGGTGGGTTCAAAGTTGTTGCGAGGCATACATAAAGATATCAATCATGAGTCATGATTCCCAAGTTTCGTGAGTTGAGGATTACGGATTATGGTCGTATGGATACAGATGAACGGAAAGGCCTAGAAGGAGGGGGTGCGTTAGGTACGCCAATGCCTGCGCCTACGTACTTTATCGGCGGGTTTGGATGAGATGAAACGTCTGAACGACAGAGTCCATCAAACACGAGGTCTGTGTTTTGGCAGAGAAGAAGAATCTGGAGATGGCTTCTTGAGAAGTTGAGACCCTTTTTTTTCGAGTGCCCTGGCGCCATGATCCTGCTTCAGACTTAACTGATTTGGGTGGAGGCTGACGTTGATTCTCAATCGAGCAGTTGGCCTGGTAATACATTGGGGGTTGGTTGGTGCTTTGATACAACAAGGTGATTTCCAGCTACAAGTGAGACTCTGATCGTTGATTCTTTTTTACAGAATGACTGCTGGGTCGAGCTTTCGAAGATTGGCGCAGGTGATTTTCCCATTCATGATCAGTTCTGTGAGGGCTCTGGCTGTTCCAGGGGCATTTGAAATCCCCTATAGGTTGAGTTAGTGGGTTCCAAACGAACCACAGATGACAGAGTTTACGACGGGGGGGTTCGGACTTACCCAACAAGTATGTCCTGTGCCTATGTACAGTCCTTTGGCGATTTGACGTGCTTCGCCAATGATGGGACCTCCCCCGTGCAAGACGGTCGGGAGAAAGCAAGCTTGGCGTTTCTCGACGACGCCTTCGCGAAGTTGGGGAGAGATGCTGGCGACGTGGGCGTAGATTGTATCACAAGATGGTTGATCAACCTCGACGTCGTCTACGGTGGGAGGAAGTGGACTATCGTCGCCAGGTCCACAGGCGTAGACTTCGTTGTCGGGTCGTGCATAGATCTCGGGGGACGAATGGGCTGTCTGTGTGTCTGCTATTTCTGTGAAGAGGACGTAGGGCGCGATTGTAACCCCTGCTTTCGGTCGGATTGTTATGCTGTGAGCACGGGTTGAAGATATGGGGAGGTCTTCGATTAACGAAGTTGACCAGGCTCCTGCAGCCAAGATGACGTGAGTGGCGGATAGACTTTGTGTCTCGAGAGTCTTGGGATCCCTGTATTCGACACCGCTGACTGAACCATTTGATTTCAGGATGGAGGTGGCATTCCCATTGATATACACCAGTCCATTCGCTTTCGCTAGCTCGAACATGCTAGTGGTGAACAGGTACGGATGGACCTGGGCAGTCGCACCGGATTTGGCCATGGGGGTATACGAATCGGTCAATGATTCGTCGACCCATAAGAGATCGTCAGGAAGGGGATTTGCTTTGCGCCCTTTACGAGTTGATTTTGGGTTTGGCTTTGGCTTTTGACCATCTGGGAGACCCAATGTCTTTTCCAGACTTTTCGTACCTTTCAAGCCGTCTTCTAGCTCGTCATCGACATCTTTCGACGGCGAAACGACCTCTCCGCGTCCTTCCCAGCTTCCACAACCCACATACCTCCACCCCCAACGATGCTCGCCGTCGTGTTCTGACGCCAGTTTGACGTGCTCATCAAACGAGACATCGACGATTTCCTTGGGGTACGCCCATCGAGCGACTAGACCTCCTGCCTTTCCTGATGCTCCTTGTGCGGGTCCATGTGCAGAGGCCTCGATCAGAGTTATTTTGGTCGAAGATGAGGATGAAGTTGATTCGAGATGCCGTGTTAGATAGTATGCTGTCGTACACCCAATGATTCCACCTCCTATGATCACAATTTCGCGACTTGTCATGAGGCCTTTTCGTCGGGAAGATATAAGATGAATAGAACGGTCTGTTTATTTCTTTTCAAGTAGTCGCAAAAGATGTCGCTGCAACAACGTTCGTTGAAACAAACCTTGGGAACGGAACCGGCATAGGATCCGGGCCGGTACGGAATGCGGCGTGGGAATACTTTTCTTTGCCTCTTCCTGCTGAGCGGTTGGTTGGTCAACTTGGTCCCACTCTGTGGTCTTCCATATTCCAAAAAATTGCTTTCCGATGCCGCAAAACATACAACTGGCGCCAGAGAAACACGCTGAAGAAATTCGATATCACCACTACACAAATTGCGATTCTCCGATTTCTTGAAATGTCAATACAAGACACTGAAGAATCAGAGGATGGCGAATCCTATTAAAAGGCCCACGTAAAACCGCTATGGTCCCAGCTTCTTCCATCGGCGTGGGGCATCAAGAATACTCTCGTACTTCAAGTTTACCAACGGATCCATTTGTGGCCAGGTCCCTATATAGTCGAGGGTTTAGCATCTACCGTCCCCCTCTCTTCGATATCCGTTGAATCGAACGCCCTGGAACGCGGTCCCAGGTAGATTGTCCGTGACCATTTTTCAGGAATAGAACATCCACAAGCCCTCTTCCACCACACAAGTTATTTTCGATCATTGGACGAAGAAGACTCTTTCGACTAGCACTGGCAAATTCCGATTTCCATCATGGACGCAGACTCGCCGATGGCCAAACTCCGAGCGTTGTCAGAACCAGTGGACGAACCAGCGAGCGGAGATTCTAATTACTACTGCTACCCTGGCGGGCACGCGACGTTTTCCAGCACCGTCTTTCTATCGCTCTACGAGGAAGAGGAGGCGTTTGAGCAGCCGATGTGGAGCGAAGCTTATTCTCCTACGACGCCTGTTGACATGGCCGAGGCCTCAAAGCGACCTACCATCTACCATTTGCTGCGCCTTTTCGATTCTATCAGAGGGTTTCACAAAGTATGTGTCAATAACATTGCTCGCTCTTTCTGTAGTCTTTTCTAATCATGTCTACAAACCACTTCAGGGCTACCTCGACCTGTCTGGACGTCACGCAGAGGTATGCTATACTCAATTTTCTTCATTGCGTACCGTCTTTCTCACATGTTTTGATACAGAGATATTACAACCTACAAAGCCAATGGAACAGATATCTATGTAGCTTTCTAAGCTTGGAGACGGAAATAACGTCGTCAGAGGGCTTGAACGACTCCGGTACGTTTAGAAGCTGGCGCATATATGCTGGTTCTCTATCTTGTTTGACGTCGTCACTAACCGCCTTCCTTAGATGGAATGAGCCAGTATCACATCGCCTTTAACGCGGAGCGTTGGCGTCGGTTTCAACTCAAATGGCGTTTGCCTGAGTCGGCTTCGTATGGTCAGCTTCTCAAATGCACACGTACGTTGGTCTTTCCATGAACCCAATAATTCGATTCCCTGATTCTGAGAGGCGATATAGAGAAAGTCCTTCGAGAATTGAAGCAAAATCCGGTTCCTACGTTTCAAACTTTGTGTCTGGTTGACTTGCCAGTTGAAGTTCTCGATCATATCGTTAGCTTAGCTTCGACTTCCCAAGCAAAAGCCTTCGCATGTACCTGTCATACCCTGAACGACATTGGTCAGAGGCATATCTTTAGAGTCAGTCTTTCCTTCCAGCTCTTCTTCTTCTCGAGTTAATCTTTCTTTCAATTAGACTTGGCGAATGAAGCTTCATGTTCCTCCACACGTCAGCCCATTCAACGTCGAATATTCTGCGGTCGATCTCCCTGCTCTGGCATGGTATTCCCGTCAAGACCTCGAGAAAAGTGCCCAATTCCTCATCGACACTCCGCACGTGAGCCAGCGCATACAGCGTCTCGTCCTCAACGATGAGTGGTGGGTCAGTCGCCGTGCCCACCCCCACGACAACAACCCCTTTGTGCTCGGAACCGACTTTTACAAAACGGTCACTCAGAGCTTCACCTCGGCTCTCAAGGTCACTCCGAGACTGTCCACTCTCGTTTTGTGTAACCTCGACATGAACCTAGAACTTGCCCGCCGAATCGCTGAAATACCGACGCTCCATACCCTCGAGCTGCACCTATGCCATATCCCGCGCTCCGTCTCACGAAAACTCAGCTCCGATTCAGCTTTTATCTGCCCACAGGTCTCCAACCTGCGCATATATATGGATTCCAGTTTCCAAGAAACCCATAGCCAGTGGTACAGCCTCCTCTTCTGCCCCAACGTCCGCACGCTCTCCGTCGTCCAATTCGGTATCGGTGCCTTCCCCACGCCAGACGCCGCGTTCTGGAAGAAATGTAAGCTGGATTACCTCGAGAGGCTCTCGTTGGACAACATCGATTCGGCCGACCTCGCCGAGCTCGTCGGGTTCTTGACGAGCGACACCACCGCAGCGGCGCTCATCACGCATTTCAAACTGCACATGGACTGGGGGATACCCGACGCGGAGGTCATCAGCCTCTTGAACGCCCTCCGCAACGCGCCGATGGAGGTCCTCGTCCTCGAGGGCATGGCCGAAGCGGAATTCGAGCTTTTCGATTCGATTGTTGGGTTGTTCCCGGAATTACTCGCGCTGACGATCGTGCGCAGACAGAATGGGAGCCAGCATCAGAATAAGCTGGCGTTGTGGCCGCATGCGTCGTGGGAGTATGCGAGGTGCTTGCGTGGGTTTAGGAAGTTGAGGCATTTTTGTTGGAATTTTTGGACGGAGTATTGGGATGCGACGCCCGCGGCTTTGTTGGCGTTTGAGGTGGATTTTGGACATCAGAAGGAGGGGAAGATGATGGTGCAGCAGCAGCAGCAAACACAGATACAGGGTCAGACGCAGCGGGATGGGACGACTGTTCAACGTCGTGGGGGACGCTGGCGTGCTCAAGCACTGGCCCAAAAACGACAAACTGCACTCTCGGTCAACACGAACAAAACCTCAAGGCAATCACATACCGCCAGCACCAGCACCAGCACCACCGATACCACCACTCCGGACATCTCACTCGACGACGTGCCCTACTTCCTCGACAGCCACTGGATGGCATTACCCTTCGCCGCTCACTGCCCGACACTCACCTCCTTCTCGCTCATGGACCGCACCGTGGACATGGTGTGCCGGATCTCGAGGGATAACAAGCATCACACCGGTGCGAAGGTGTTGACGCCCAAGTATTATCCGACGCATCAGTCGTTTTCGTCGGTGGCGTTGGGTGGTGCTGGGGGTGTGGGTGGGGTTGGGAGTGGGGGTGCGTGGAATGAAGCGGAAGAGCAGGAGTGGAATACGGCTGCGTCGTCGCATTGGCCGAGGTTGTTGCCGATTGTGAGGACGGGGATGGGTGCGAGGGGTGGGGGGGAATAGGGGCTTTGAGAAGGAGGGGTTCGATTTTTTTTTTCTAATTTTTTTCGTTTCGTTTTGTTTTTTCTTGGATGGATGAACGCGAGATTATTTTTTCTTTCTCTTTTGCTCTTCTTTCATTTTTTTCTTTTTCGTTTATAATCGAAACGAAACGCTGGACGTTTCCTGGTAACACTCTCGTTGGATCACGTCTGAGGAGCCTGACTCCACACGCGTAACACATTCTCCCTTTTTTTTTTGGTAGTCTCTGTCTTATAACCCTTTCTCTCTGGAGATGTGTTCGCCACTCCTTCCTCCTCGGCCTAATCGACAGCGAATATCATCTAAATTCGGATAAATTATTGTCTATGGTACTTTATTGATTAATGAATCGCTACCATACTCGCACACGTGTGTCCGAATGTCCCAATCTATTTTACTTATAGGAGTACAGTTATACGATAACAAAAAGAAGGGCACTGGAAGAAGGTATCAATTGAAAAGAAGAAGGGGGAAGAGGGAAGTGTTATCGTGATTGGAGTTTTTACAAGTACATTTTAGTTGGATAAAAATTACAAACGAAAGAAAAAAGAAGGAATCGACGTCGATTTCGATTTCTTGAAAGCTGACACCAATAAAGCAAGAAGATTGTGTCGTTTTTGCTCGAATTAAAGGGGAGCGTAAAGGTTATTGAATGATGATGGTATGTAGACTTTAGAGCGAGGGTCGCCAGTGGTGAAGCTTGGGAGGTGAAGGTAGGCAGTTGGCCAACCAGATGTAACTTGTTGGCTGTCGGTCGGTTTGGCTTTTGCCAGGTAAAGAGGGTGTAATCGGTTGAGGAGAGGTGAAGGACTGGTGGATGTATGGGATCGCATGTTGAATGTGGTACTCGGTGGAAACAAACGCTTCAAGGGGAGGGATGCAGGGAGGGTAATGTCCAAGAAAACGAGACAGACGGAATGGACTGGGATCCGTGGGTGGGATAGATATCAAAGTCAGGACCTCAGAACACCCTGCTCATGGATCTTGTGAAGGATATGCCGCTCAGTCTTGAGCTTGAGGAGTCGCGTTTCAAGTTCTGTTTTTAAAAAAGAAAAGAAAAAAGGGGCAAAGAAAGGGAAAGCGTCAGAAACCCGACGTTTGGCGTTGTAACAAGATGAAGGGGAGCTCACCTTGAATGCATTCATGACTTTCTTCAGCGTGTTCCGTCTGGGTTTCGCGACGTAGACGGTGTTGCGGTCTCTCATGAAGATGTCTTGGAGGATGTCTTCCGTGCTGTTCATTGGCTTCGGATATCAAATAAATTAGCGAGATGACTGACAGACAGGTGGACAGACAGACATACCGGCAGCTCGGAAGTGAGGATAGGATCTCCTCCTGTGAAGTAAGTCGAATGGCGGAAGGGGTATTGGGACATCTTGTCGACAACTTTTCGGTTTCGGCGTATGTGTACGAAGTTGTACGAAGTGAAGGAGATGCGAGAGAATATGGCCGTGAAAGCGAAACGACTTGGGTCAGAGGATGGGGTGTCGCAGGAATCCGCTGAGTGGGTCGTCCCAGGTGGTCCTCCACTGGCTTTTCTAGATCTCCAGCTTAGCGCTTTATTGATACCCTTTATTTCGAAGAACAAGAAGGATGATCGAATGATTCAGTTTAGGAATCGTCCTAAAGCCAAAAGGTTGGTGTCTGTGGGGTTGAGCGGCTAGAACAACGAGACGATGAATGTCTCGAACGAACTTCTGAAGAGACCGGAGGGGACTGGATAGATAGAGATGTGAAAGAAGGAGCGGATTTATTTAAAAGGCTAAGAAGAGGGAAAAGAACACTGATTTCGAAGGGAGGAAGGATTAGAATTTAGAAAAAGAGGCGTTAAGTCACTCACTTTGCACCTCTCACTCGTTTTGACTTTTATTCATTCAAGCTGGCTCTTGCTTCAAACCCAGAGCATGCGAAGCTTTGTCTCTTTTTTGACTTGAAGCTTGAAATTTGGAACTCCATACATAACCGAACATTCATGCCATTAGACCGTATTAGACCGTCCTAGGCAGTAATACAGAACTAGCGTCGGTCACAGTTAGTACCCTGAATTGTCCAGATGAAGCCATATGGTGGTTCTTGTTCGGTGGATAGGGGTCTGCGGAGAGGGGGAGAACTTGTGGAATTACGGGGAATCAATCGTATTTGACTTGACTTGAGAAGGAGAAATGGAAAGCGTTCAAACGAACTTCAAAAAATAAACCTAAATTTGGATTGTTTTCACATGGCGTGACCAAACGCGTGACTTTACGCGACAAATTGACGCGTCTTCCAGTCGCGCTTTGGCCGGGTGACATCTAGCTTGGAATGTTTCTGCCAAGTGTTCTTGCATGCATCTTGCCACCTCTTTCCACTTGTTATCTATAGCGGTAAGGGGCTCTTGACACTCCTAAGTATCACGCAGACATGAATATTCATCCAATTCAAAAGGGTTTCAAGTTCATTCCCTGTGTTTCGACCGCATCCATAGGCCAGCTTTACGCCAGTTGCATGAGTGGAAGTTACAGCTCACCCAACGGAAAAACCAATGTCAAATTTTTCACGACCACAATTCTGTATCCGAACCCAGTGTCGGTACTCCGCTCCAACTCCGCTCAGCGGTCTTACGACGATGGGATGTGCCAATGACCCTCTCTTCCGAGGGGAATTTCAGCGAAGTGTCAATCCCTCTTGAGCATTTCTGGAGCCTGCGGTGGCATGGCCTGTTGTAAAAATGTCAGTGAAAACGGAATTCGGTTGAATCCAGAGACCTGACATGGCCATAGACATAGAACCTTCGTCACCCGAGCCTCAACTGGAGAAAGGGAAGGCTCGACAATACAACCTGGAGCTCTTTTCCTTTTCGGAGATCCGAGATATTATTAATTGGATCGCGTCAATGAGTACCTGTGCTCGTAAGTACTCGCCCAGCGCTAAGTTCAATGCTAAGTAGCTTCTTGTCAGCCAATCGGAAAGATGCGGGTTTGATAGCCGGTGGCCCGGTACACCAACACTGACATCAACTTGGTTGTTCCATCTTTCCCATCTCCATCTCCTTGTTTGTTCTACTTCCTTACCGAACCGACTCTTTCGATTGACCAACATCTAACATTATCGACGAGATGTCGACACTTAGCTCGAATGGAAAGCAGGCACTTGATGACTTTGTCGTACGTCGAGGATGCTTGATTCTATTTTACACACGCCTTTCAAATTCATAGGTCATCGCACATCTGTAGAAGAAAACACTTGAATCACAATCGACAGCAGGCTTTGTCCTTGGGGTTTCGAGCATCGACAAGGAAATCTACTTTAACGGAGGTGGACATAACGTGGTCAATGACCCGACGAGCGGGGAGGTTAATCCAGATAGCGTTTTCTGGATATGTAGTCAAACCAAGATGATCACGGCGGTATGTCATTAAATTCTCTTGTTAGAGTTGTCCCTTGAAGCTTGAAGCTTGAAGTACACCATGACACGAGAGTTACCGTAAATAACGCAAACGCCCCTCATTTTCATTCTCCTATCACAGCTAGCCGTCCTCAAGCTGATCGAACAACGAAGACTATCCATGGACGACCCCGTGGGCTCATACATCCCGGAATTTCGCAACCCCATCGTCGTCGAGCGGACCTCAACGCAAAAGACCGCCTTCCGCCCTGCCCATACGGTGGTGACCATCCGACATCTCCTCAACTATACGAGCGGCCTGTTTTATCCTGTCGTCCGGGACAATCTCACTGGGCTGAACGAGGGCTATTTCTCAAAGGAAATGCATACTTCTGATGATCCGAGGAGAAGTTTCTTTAGGATTGTTATTGTAAGTTTTTATAACTCTTCTTGTTCCTTCGGAGTAAATTTTGCATCGGTTGGCCTTTCTTTTTTTCAGGGAGAGTTACCTGCATTGCCCCTGAAATTTGAGCCTGGTACGGATTGTAAGTCTGGTCAAGCTATCTTTCAATACTGTTGGATGACGATCAACCCTAGTCGTATATGGATGGAGCTCCGATGCACTTGGCTTCGTCGTTGAAGCGGTATCAGGCCAGTCCCTGGAGGTATTCTGGTACGTGGGACCCGCTCCCTTTCCCTTTCTTTCTTGCTTGCTCTCATTCAAAATTCACGTACGATATTACTATCATCATCATCATCATCGTAGCAAACAGCATATATTCGAACCACTAGGTATGCAAACGACCTCGTTCTACCTAACCCCCGAACTACGCCAGCGCGCTGTCAACTTGGCGTTCCGCGAAAAGGATGGGAGGCTCAGCCCGTGGAACGACCAAGTCGATATCATCGAGCAGGATCCGACAAAACGTAGGTGTCGGGACTTCCCTTTAACTTGACCAGTCCTCTGTCTTTCTTGACTAAATAAATGGATCATTGACTTGCCTCGACTGTCTTCTTCTAGTTCGCCTTCATCTCGGAGGAGTGGGGATGTACAGCTCCATGCGAGATTACCTCAAACTCCTTCGCCATTTACTCCAAATAGAGGGTATGTACCATGAGTACACTTCACTACAACTCATCAGTTCTAACACTCTTTAACTTAACTTCCTTCCTCTTACGAAGCCGGTCGACCCACCGACATTCAAACCCCCATCCTGACACAAGAAACCGTACGCGGGATCTTCACCCCTGTTCTCCCGCAGAAAGGTTCCAAATCGCTCTCCGACTTCGTCACCGTCCCCGGCTCTCAATGGGGCACAGCGATGGCCATCGCCACCACGGACTGGCCTAAACGGCGTCGCGCGGGGTCTGCTTTCTGTAAGTGGACCTTCCCAATTCGCGTGTCGAACTCACCTTCTAATACGAGGATTGGATTAACTTGACCTATTGATGTTTTCTTTTTCTTTTTCTTTTCTTTTTTGATGTGTGTAAACAAAACAAGGGGGCGGATGGGCGGGGACCTCCCATGTAATCGACCCGAAGAGCGGCATCGCGCTGGTATTTGGGATCCAGACCGCGCCGAGTCCGGATATCCCATCTCAGAAGCTCTGGTCGAAATTGGAGGCTTTGGTGTATGAAGCTTTGATTCCTGGGACGGGGAAGTCAAGAATCTGAACCTTGAGAGGGTGGACGACGGCAAAATGGTATGGGAATGGGGGAATTTCGAGTCTCGACTCGGAGCGTCGAGAGTCTGGTTTGGAAATATGGAATTTACGACGACGTACCTGGCGCCTTTTGATATGACATCCGGATCCTCAACGCTGTTGATCTGGAGGTATTCTGCTTTTTCAAGACATTTTGTGAAGACAAGTTCAAGAGAAAGTCACATTGCCGGATTGTCAACAAGTCAACTTTCTGCATTCAATCTCAGCGCCGGCACTGTAACGTTGCCACTACGCCGAAACGCCCAACGCCCAACGATCAGCGTTTCAGACGCTCATTTATGTTCCTCTCAATTGCTGACCCTGAAGCTTGACTCTTGAAGCTGCTGCGGTTTCGAACATCAAACTTTTCCTTCCTTCTTTTACGGTTCCACTTAGACTCCACTATCGGAAGAGCTTCCCATTAATCTTGAAATTGTTCTTTCGATGAAGGACTGGCCTCTGCTTCAGAATTTCAATGCGCTCGGTTACGGCGTCCAAGGCTTCAACGGTTATGGCGGAATCGTGTTCACAGCCCTATCCGTCATCGTGTTCTCGATGCTTTTGAAGTATCGGCGAGGCGTACAGGTGTGTGCTGAAACTCCACCGTTTTATTAGACCTTTATACAACTCAGTCTTATTTGGTGTGAATGATACGCAGTCCTTCGGTGGACAAATGCCTGGATATCGTGTTCCTTTCATCCCTTTAGGCATCCCTGGCGTTCTCTTACCAACCACATGGTGGAATCCCGGGCTATACTGTACCTACCTCTGGAGACACACATGTACGTGCTCCAATTCCGACTTCCGAGGTCACTTAAGTACAACGATTTGAACTCGACCGTCTGTATTTCAGTCTACAAGCGATTTGGGGGCCATGACACCATCACGATCGTGCCGTTCATCTTTGGCTCGACGATGATTTATACTTCTAATAGAGAGGTTGCGAAACAGACTGTGTGGCCGGGGACTAAGGGAAGGAATTACTTCAAACCGGCCTTTGCTTCCCAAGGACTTACGTGCGTCTCATCTCATCAAGTTGGCTCTTTGGTCAAAATTAATCAAGATGAACTTTACCATCACAGAGACTGGGGAATGAACGTCCTTGGTGCTGCAGGAGCAGAATGGCGGAGGCATAGACGGATAGTGACACCCGCTTTCAATCAGGAACTGTGCGTTTCGTTTCGTCCTTTTCTGTGTGTGTTAGATATTATACTTACCCTTAGACTGGTGAAGATATAACAACGTATGGTCCGAGTCAGTCAAGACCTACCGCCAAATGCTCGATTCGGAGCCCTTCGTGGATCAAAACGAGATCAAAACCGCGGAAGTCCAGGTCATTACAACAAAGGTGGGAAACCTACCTTTGTTTACTATGCCTCCATGACGAGTAGTAACCTTTCCATTTTGATTTAATTTACTAGTTTGCCCTCACCATTATCGGACGGTGGATTCGGACTCCCTTTTGATTGGAACGAAGACATGCGGACTCCAGATGGCAAGCTCACGATCCGGGAAGCGCTGCGAATGCTAGCCAAGACGTACCTCTTGACCGCCCTCGTTCCAAGATGGCTTCGTCTCCTCATTCCTATGAAAATGTGGGTTTGGTTTTTTTTTTTCCTATTCAGATCCCTTAGAACTGAAGCTGATGTAACATTTGACTTCTTTTGTTTTTTGTTTTTTGACGGAAAGCATGAGAGAGTCGGTGGAGGCCCAAGATCACGGTTTGGCGTTTATGACTGCCCAAGTCAAAGAACGAAGACGGATCCTGCACATGCAGGCTACGAATCCGGACAACAGCACCGCCGGCGTGCTCGGTAAAGACATCTTCACGATGCTCGTTGAGGCGAACGAGAAGGAAAATACGAAGCTCAAGTTGGCTGATGATGAACTTGTGCGTGTCTTTGTATCCATCATCCCCCGGCCGACTTGTGGGCTGGTTCTAATACATCGTGTTCGTTTTTGCTTCTTTTTTTTAGATTAGCAATGTCTACGTGATGCTCCTCGCCGGCCACGAGACCACCGCGACGACTCTCGCAGCGACGCTCGGCTTTCTGGCTGTCAACCCACAGATCCAAAAGGACATCTACGCCCAGATCATCGACGTCCTCGGCCCAGGGCTCGATCGTGATCCCGTACGTTCAGAGTCCACTGGCACCTCTCTTCCTTGACTCTGATTTATTTGCCTCCAGGTCATCGATGATATAAAATCTTTAGAAAAAGTCCGAAACGCTTTCTTGGAAGCTATGCGCATGTTCCGTGAGTTCCTCAGACGCATAACATGTTATTGTTGTTTGAGTCTAACCCAAATCCATACTGTATGCGCGTATAACTATCTAGCGCCTGTGTATCTGCTAATGCGACAAGCGCTCGACGATACCGTACTCCAGATCCCCAGTCCTCATGATGGTCCTGGATCGAACGACGAGCCGACAATCGTGCCCGTGCCTAAAGGATCCGTGGTATGTCTTTCCTTCTTTCAATCCGATGTTGAATCTCCACAATAACCTGACCGTTCACTACTAGATCATCACCGACGTCATAGGAATGCGTGAGTACTTTCACTTTACATTCACGAGCCTGAGAGCTACTAGTGTCGAGACGGCGCTGACTAGTAGTTTCATGATCATGGCAGAAAACAACCCTCGGTATTTTGAGAAACCTGAAGAATACAACCCCTCGCGATGGGATGGCGTCGGTCTTGAGTCCGAGTCCATCTCAGCTTTCAGTTCCGGTGAGTCAGAATATAGTGACTGACCTTGATCTCTACTTAATTTAATCCTTCCTCACCCTCCCGCATCCTAATCATACTCCAATAACATTGACAAAAAAATGAACAACAACGGCCACCAACAAAAAGGCCCACGCGTATGCATAGGCCGTAAATTCGCGGTGACGGAGGCCGTCTGTTTCCTCACGCAGCTCCTCCGGGACTTCACACTCGCACCGATCTTGAACGCAGGAGAGACGGAGGGAGAGTGGAAGGAGAGGGTGATGCAGGGTCATATCTTCATCACGCTGGGTGTGAAGAGTATCCCGATCAAGTTTGTTAGAAGGAAGGCAGTCTAGTCTGAATGATTGAAGGTCAGGCGCCCAGGCTCTTGTCCGCTGTGACTCAGTATGGGGCCAAAGTGTCGACATGTTTGAGAGATTCCGGTTATTGCTTCTTAATCAGACTTTGAGGGCGTCGACGATAGTTTTTGTAAAGTGGAATTGCGACTGAGAAGAGTTGGTGCCAGGTGGGGGCCTTCGCCGAGAATAATGGGACATGAAAAGTCGGGTCTTGTCCACTGGTATATCAAGACGCTTGAACCTTTCAAGGTGATCATGTTCAAAATATTCAAATATTCAACCTTCTTGAACAGGTTTGCAAAAACCTCAGCAAGACGGATTGGGCACGAATTTCGAGTCTTTTTGAGTTCTTTGAGGCTTTTTATGGAAAGTCACGGTCACGTTGTGCCACTCGTCACGCGTCACACGCAATTGTCCAGAATTTTCAATTTCAATTTCAGAGTCAGGGGCCTTGACAATTGAGGCCTCCAGCCAGTCTTGCGGCCAGGGTGGGCGGTACCGCTGGCCAACCGCTGGCTCAGAATCTCAAGCTAAGGGTCGACGTCGTTTCCTCAGCCTCCACCCTCGTGGCCGTTATTGATCGCCTTTTTGGAACTGATGCGGAGCTTGCCGCATTGTCTATTTTATTCCAGTCTTTTCCGGGTCCGACTCGAATACTTATTCGTCTCTCAACCCATTGGAGGCTGGCTCGAGGCTGCCTGGTGTTCCCCCCCCCTTCAAGTAAGGATCTGTCTTATCCCCCGCTATTTCATCTCTTTCATGGATACTATCTTCCTTTCAGCGAAACCACGATGAAAGTACCAAAGAGTTGTGCGGAGAGGGAACAGTTCTTGTTGAACGACCCCCTTGTGATCTTACATGGTCCCTCATGTGTAGAGTGCAAGCAGTGCAACAAGATGATCAAGCTCTCTACTAAGAGCGATTATGATCTATTTCATTGGCGTAACCACCGCGCGAGGTGCTCCAAGGCGATGCAGAAGTCGAAGAAACAGAAAATACAATCGGTGTGTACCCCCCTCACCCCTCCCCCGCCCCCCTTCTTCAATACCCTATGATAATTATTCATTTATGTATACAAGTCACCTCAACAGAAATCCGCTTCCGCTCCCAAAAGACCAGCCGTATCCCGCGAGAAGAAATCTCGAGAGAGCGCCGATGAGCCCAGTCCAAAGACATCGACGCCGTCCTCTTTAGTTGATCTCTCAGAGCAGTCTCTACGTGTCACACATTCACCAGACGTCCATTCGCCTGTACCAGACACCCCTCCCCGGCTTCCAGCTTCATCTATCAACTCGGCGCATGTCGCGTCTTTGTTTGATATTCCTCACCGTGTCACTCTCAAGGTGTCCTCGGAGGACGTCGTAAAATCATCTATACCACAACCTAAGCCTTCACCACCACCACCTATTGATACCCCTCACTCCATCTCCTCGATTAAAATCCCTCCCCGCCATATCGTTAAATTCCCCCTGGACTTACAACCATTACCTCTACCACCCCCTCGTCCACCCCAACTTCCATCCGCACATTGTATTCCGAATCGCTGTGATCGCCTCACAACCTCACACTCTCAGTGCCCAGCTAACTTGAACACGGAACGACGGGAACAATTACCTGATGACTGGAAACGCTGGAATTGGTCCCAGCTCAAAGGCCGCTTCTTCCCCCCCACCACGGTGGATCAATCACTAGACGACTCGGGCCTCAGGTTGAACTGGGGTTGATTCAGGAAATTCAGAGTAGGCCCATAGGCTCCCAAGTTCTCGATTTTTTTTTCTTCTTTTCCGGGTGGGATTCCCGAGGTAAAATAAGTAAGTAAGTAAACGTTGGCCATTCACGCGCACTGCAAGCGGCGCGGTCTTCAGAGCCTCAGTGCATCAGACCCAACATTTAGGATTCGGCATTCGGGATGCGACACACTTGTACTTTATCTATTCGACACTGCAGCCTCACAGAAGACATACCATACCTTCTTATATATCTTGGTCACCTTTAAATTAGAATATTTTACCTACGTATGTACATACATATGCTGTTCCAGCGGGTTGGGTGGAAGTAAGATAAATAAAAAGTATCGGTCAAGAGAGAAGATAAAAGATGTCAGAGTCAGCCTGAGGAGCTGAAGCCTGATCTGGTTTTTTTGCACTAGGGCAAGGCAGGGGAGGACATGGCTCACCGGAACTGAAAGCCGAGATAGACTCGGACTCGAGACACGACGCCTTCCCATCGTGATGGGTTGTATTCTTCCGGCTTCTCAAAGTATCGAGGGTTGTTTTCTGTGTGGTCATGATCATAGTCGGTGTGGGGTATCAGCGTCTCGACTTTCCCTCAGGCTTGTTGAATAAAAAAAAAGGAAGTTAACTCACGCATTCCTACCACGTCGGTGACGATCTAGTATACGGGTTGTACTAATGTTGTGGAAGAGGTTTCAATCAGGGTTCAAGGATTGCATATACCATATGTAATGAGTCAGGACAGAAAGAAAGAAAAGAAACGAAAAGACAAAAGGCGTACCACAGATCCTTTAGGCACGGGTATGATCTTCGTTGACTCATCGTTTGATCCAGGACCGTCCCTGGGGATTTCGAGTACAGTATCATCGAGCGCTTCTCGCATTATCAGATACACAGGGGCTATATATGGGATATGGGGTATTAATATGTTGATATGAATATAGATTCAATATAGGCGCGCATATATTTATATGAGAACTCGGTGAGAACTCGGACAGCGCTGAGAAAGAGCCGCGTCCGGACTCCAAATCGAAAAAAGAACAAAGAAAAAAAAAAAAGGCTCACGGAACATGCGCATGGCTTCCAACAAAGCGTTTCGGACTTTTTTCCAACGATTTTATGTCATCGATAACCTTCATAAAAGGAAGAAGGGCATTTATTTATTTATTTAGTACCCTGCAAAAGCAGAGTAATGGGCAAGGAAGGGACGAACGGGATCACGATCTGCGAGTAGACATCCTTTTGGATCTGGGGGTGGACAGCCAGGAAGCCGAGCGCCGCTGCGAGAGTGGTCGCGGTGGTCTCGTGGCCTGCGAGGAACATCACATAGACGTTGCTAATCTACAGGGGGAAAAAAGGAGAGAAAAAAAAGGGGGGGATTGGTGTAAGCACAGTAAGTAGAATCAGCCCAAATGATATAAAGAAAGATCCGGCTCACAAGTTCATCATCAGCCAACTTGAGTTTGGCATTTTCCTTCTCGTTCGCCTCGACGAGCATCGTGAAGATGTCTTTTTCCCGAACATGGAGGTGCTGTCACTGTCTTGCTTAGAGGCTTGAACGATTTGTCGTCGTTCTTTGACTTGAGCCGTCATAAACGCCAACGCGTGATCCTGCGCCTCCACGGACTCTCTCATGCTTTGGGTAGAAAAAAAAAAAAAAAAAACTATAGAGGAGAAAAAGAAAATCAAAAACATTTACATCAACTTCTTTTTTTCGATGGAAGTGACTCAACATTTGAACAGCATAAATGGATGTCTGAAACGTTACCGGTTTATCGTTGGGCTTCACGGTGGGTGGCGTCGATTGGGTGTACATAAGTAGATAAGATTGACTTGTCGCCGCCCAGCGCTAACCACACAACGGAAGGTCAAGGCTTCGACATCTCGTGGTTTCTTCCGACGATGACGCTCAGAGTCAGAACGGTTAATCATTTCAATATTCAATGGTCATAGGTAACAGAAGATAGAAAATGAATTCAAGTGAAATAATAAATAAGTGTGTTGCTCGATCTGAGAGGCACTTAAATAAAATCAAGGTGGTACCAGGTAGGCACTGTGGATAGTGGGAACAGGGAATTTCATTGTTCCCCAGTGAATTTCCCTGTTCCGTGAAGGTAATTTTACTGTAGGATGTAAAACAGAGATTTTCACTGTTCTTTCAACAATAAATTTCATTGTTCTCAGAACAGTT
>JAHXRV010011196.1:0-19783 GCA_019904355.1 Psilocybe tampanensis | reverse complement strand
TGCAGGAATCCTTGTGTAAATCCTGGTGATTTAAAGATTTTTTTTTTCTTTTCGTTATACACACGCTGAATGAGTCAATATTCCAATTATAACTATCCCGAGCCAGCTACCCCCCGTTTTGTCAGAAATCTCCATTGTCCTGTTGGCTTCGATAACTGCGGTGACAGGAGCGGAAATATTGTGTTCTAAACCGCGGAAACAACTTTGACGATAATTCCGTCCCATTGTCTTGCTGACACGTCCGTGATCGACATAGGCGCGCAGTGCAGCGGCGGCGGCAATTTTGTCGAAACACTGGACATAACAGTAATTGACACCGATTTCCGATAATAGTGTGCTTGAAGCACTGCCAAGGACTCAGGGTGGTTTATCACCGTGAGATATGTGATGATTTCGTGGTGAGTGGGACTTTACCTTCCATTTCATATCCTTCGGACGTGCCGTCGCCGGTCAGCATCGAAATGGGACTCACCTTGTACTTTGGACTGGATCTCGACCATGGGCTCAGTGTCATCCACCTCCTTGTCTTTGCGAGTCTTCCTTTCCATTCTCGACCTCTCCACTCTACAGATTAACATTACTGATGGACCTCATAATTGTTAATAGTGATAATCCTTTCGGCCCATGTGTCAGAGTCATCAGTCAAGGTGCTGCGCAAGAGAGGTGCATCACATAGACTTCTCTATATTCACAATCGTTATCTTAAAATGAACCGACTCCCTTTTCATAGAGAAACCGAACCTGTGGACGATCCTAATAGGATCTCATCCGTTCGGATTTTGCGCCGTTCTGCTCCTGGTCGTCCTACGTCGTTACGCACAGCATATGAAAAACGAGAAGAGGAACTTGAGTCACACAACTGTCCTCCGAAGCGGCGCCCAACGAAACGTCATTTCATATCCCGTCATAGGAGCAACAGCTCGCCCAAATACGAGGACCATTCAATACATATCCGAAAGGAGCCCAGTCGCCCTCGCCGAAAATCTGGTTCCAGGGTGAAGACGAAGACGACACAAATAGTCCCTATCGTATCTAAACTGGAAGCGCCCTTTTCAAGCCTAACGCCCACATGTTCTCGTTTACTCCTACAGGTCAGAGAACATGGACAGATGATGGCTTCTACCGATAAAATTCCTGCGAGTCTGCTCCTTTCACTTGCCAGAAACTCTATCGATCGTGAAGCGGACTGGTTTGGTCATAAGCGTTGCTTGATGGATGTCATCCTGGACTTGAGAGACTTGGCTCGACAGTCAACGTCTTCTTCTTCGAGGGCCCCGACAGAGGCAGACGGGGTGCTGTCACTCGTGGCTATGGCTGGCGTTGGCACGGGCCAATTCAACCCGGACTCACATCCATTGTACTATGATCGGACGTATACCTTTCGTGACCAGAGCAGCTTGGACGTGTATTGGAACGATCAAGCGGCTATCTTGACAGGAAGCATATGGCTGAACGATCATGTAGGACACAACGGCTTCCCGGTATCCGTTGAACGCTCAACGGCAAGCTGGCCAGACCCCGCCGAACTTATGGATGGGCGACTCTGAATCACACATAGAATTGGACCAGTAAACACGTTTACCGTTCCTCTCCGTTCTGTATTGAACCTGTGAACACATAGAAGCATTCCCAAATCCCTTTCTTGTCGTCTTTGTAAGGCAGACATACCGTACCTCTTGGAGCAAAACCAAAAACGCCACTCTGGGCAAAGTGTTCCTTATATGAATGTGTGTCAGAAGGGCTCAGCTTAACTGCGACCAATTTTGTGTTTTTTTGGTCCGACCTATGGGTGGGATGGGTGGATCCATTGGGCCTTTTTTTGATCCTTCGAACCTTTCATTCATTCGTGACTGAGAACCCAGAGGGAGTCCATTATAGGTTCACCTACTTATCAGTCGTTGGACGAGGCCACGATGTCAATCGCCGCTATTTTTATAACTATTGACTTGATAATGGTTTGCCGTAAGTACTGTAACTCGAAAAAAAATAAAAGCTGGGAAGGTAGACAGGATATAAACGTAATCCGTTCGGCATAGCCTACGCCATTCCGTGCTTCTCTATGAGATTATATCTGCCTCTTTGTCCCAGGAAAGACCGTGGTGGTATATTTATCCTTCGAACATTGGATTAATCACCCGACCACTGGTCATGAGTGGTTTTCTGTCCTTGGCTCGACCAATCAAGGTAGGCGATCCAAAGCCAAATCGGTGACAGACAGGAATAATGACGGCCAAACCGCCGATCGAAGGAAGACAAATCTTTTTGAACAACGGTATGTAAATGTAATGGAAAAATATAGTGACAACACATTTTTACATAAATATAATGCGTCTTTTTATAATTAAAAAAAAGACACGGATGCGGGAAAATATCGAAAAAAAAAGAGGAGAGAAGAAAAGAAAAGAAAGCGAATATTTGAAAGTAAGACATAAAGAAACTCTGAAGCCATACAAGTCCGAATGCGTCAGGGACGTACGTATCTCATGAAGATCCCATTCGTGAGTCTTCATGGCCATCGTCACTCCGACGTGCATGTTCTCGGTGATTCGGGCGTTTGTAGACCCTAATATTAGGATGTTTTGCGATGGTATAAAGGGGTGAACGGCCTCTTTCTGGATGGCCTCTTTCCACTATGTCATTGTCGCTGTCGACGTCCATGTCGTTTCGACTACGTTTCCTGGATTCCAAAGGAGGACGGTTGGGATCAGACATGGAGAAACTGCCACTACCACCACCGCTGCTGGTGCTTCCACCCACACCGACAGGCCCACCACCGCCTCCGCCTCCGCTTCGATCAGCACGCGCCTGGGATCGACTGCCCTCTTCGAGTGGGTATTCGACATCTTCGTTCGGTGGTATAACGGGGCGAAGCCTGAACCTGGAAGGCTCACCACGATCCCGTTCCCGTTCACGTTCACGTTCATAATACTGACTACGCGAATCGGGGCGAGATGGCACGTCCGCTGGTACGCCCGCACCGGAGCCAGAAGCCGAGCCAGAACCGGGGGTATCAGAGCGAGAGAGGCGGGGAGGAGGGTATGACGATGGGGGGTGCGAATCATGGTAATACGGGGCTGGTTCTTCTCGGCTGCGAGACGAGGGCACATGAGGGTCATAATCGCCTCTGTCCATCTGCGAGCGGGATCTGAGTGGCATATGGGGAGGAGAGTGCATGAGATAGGAAGGTTCGATCTCGCGGCTGCGACTGTTGCTGTTGTTGTTGTTATAATCACGATTTCGTTCACGTTCACGTTCGCGCTCGCGTTCTCGTTCACGGTCATGCTCGCGTTCCCATTCCCGTTCACGTTCTATATCGCGCGATTTGTCCTGAAAGTCGTCTCTGGTAATATAAGTGCCTGGTCCTAGACGCTGATGAGAGTGAATTCTGCCAGTTGACCGGGCATCGGAGGAATGTTGAATCCGGGGGGACAACGGAAGGTGAGTCTGGTGACGATCATAAGGATGTGGATCGGCATGTGAGCCCACATATTCATGAGGTTCGCCGCGCCTAGAGCGTTCTCTCTCAGGCGGAGGACTATGCATAGGCTGATGAACTGGGGGCAAACTTTCCGAGTAATGATGATGTTGCCCGGGTCCGCCACGATAGGGTTGGGGAGGGATATGTTGGGAACGAGAGCGGGGTGATGAATGTGATCGGTTCCGCGAGTGAGAGGAACTGGGGTGCGCATGATGTAAAGGGGGGCTGGCATGGGAGTTGGCAAGAGAATGTGCCCTATTACTGTCATACGGATGGGTATGTGACGCAGAGATCTGGGGGGGCATTGGAGGCAAATGGTGGCGGCTACTTTCGTGACTGCCGGAAATACGCCTTGGAGAGTGAACAGGCATATGTGGGGAAAGTGCCACAGAAGAATTGTCCATGGCGGGTGCAGAACGGACATCTGACGCTGGTGCAAGTCTGGGGTTTCCTTGAGGGCGAATATGCTCTGGAGAACCGTGAGGTTGATCGGAATCCATAGAAGATGGATGAAGATGTTGATGACTACCAGGAGGAATACGAGAAGGAGGGTGATGACCTGGACCAGCAGAAAGTGGATGCATGGCAGGTTGAGGAAGGCGATCCTGCATGGTCGGAGAAGGAGGAGCGACGGTTAGACGCTCATATAGGACACTGAAAGAGAACAAGTTTTTTTTTCCCCATTAGAAAGTGACTTTGAAGAACTGTGGGTAGAGAGGCTTACGCCCGTTCCATTTTCATTCTGCGGATGCTCAATTTGGCTTGGAGAACTTTGAAGTGTAGTTTGTCATTATCCTGATGAAGAAAGACGCGGTTCATGAGAAACGCGTCGAAGAGGAAACGGAAGAGACAGTGGGACGGACAGATTCAATGTCTTTTACTTTTCGTTTGAGCTCCTTGTATTTTGCCTGATACTTTGCGTCCTCGGCGCCAGCAGCGATACCCACAGCCAAAGGCTTTTGTTTGTGCTTTGCGGAAAGGTAGATAGGAGGGATGGGGAGCGGGAGCGGGGATGGGGCGGGAGACATGATGGTTAGGAGCAAGAGCTGCTGGCAGTTGTTGACTCTACACCATTCGGCTTTATTATTGCAGGCGCTGCTTCAGCCTTGAATTCAACTCACCGCCAACCTTCCATATCTTGCCTTTTTAGGCACTTCTCAAACATACATCTTTTCACCTTTTTTTTTTTTCTTTTCTATTTCTCGTTTTGTTTTTCTCGGAATATTTTCTTTGTCCTCCGAGTTCTCTGTTCGTGTTCACACAAGGACAGACAGAGCTCGTCTCTTCTTCTCGTTCTCACCGTTGTTCAGAATGATGCAGGTTCAAACAGGAAAGATCACCACGTGACGCTACCACCCGTAACTTCTGGGCGACGTCGTTGCTTGCACACCCACCTCTTCTTCCATCACCACCACCATTTCGAATTTCTCGTGGTTATAGCCAGTATGTCAGCACATGTTGCTTTTGTGTATATGATTGCTAACATGGCGGTATAACAGTGTCTGCACCTTATCGACAGTGAGTCGGATTGGAGGGTGTTTGGAGGGTTCCGTTCTGACACGACGCCCCAGAGATATGCCCCCGGCTGGGGGGTTCGAATCTATCAAGTACAAACGCAACCTTCCCTTCCGAGGGCCCGGTGCATATGCTATTCTGGGAGGAGTGACGGCTATTTGTGCATACGGTTTCTATCGACTAGGATTGGGCAACCTGGAACGACGGTACGTGACTCCATACATATTAATAGACGGGTGAAGGAGGAAGGATGTGTTTGTGGTCAGCTGGACGTGGAACGTGTCATGATGTTGCGCGCTCGACGCTAAACGTGGTGACTTTGGATCCGGCCGCCCTTTATTATTTTGTGTTTCTTTTTCGTCTCTGCTGCTCTTATCAAAGGGCAATTACTGAAAAGGGAAGGCGAGCTGAGCTGATTGTGGATTTTTTCCGCCGGGTGTGTTTTGTTCACAGGGAGCTGGAGCGAGAGAAGATATGGTCACGGATACACCTTGTGCCTCTGCTGACTGCCGAGGGCGACCGGGATGCATACCGACGACACCAGGCAGCACTTGCGCGGGAGCGGGAGATCATGAAGGACGTGCCTGGATGGGAGGTAGGTGGATGTCACTGTGGCGAAGGCGGAGATACTAAACGGGGCACTGCAGGCGGGCAAAAGCGTATACCACAATCCGAAGTACGAACAGCGGGATATCATGATTCTCTGAGTAGGACTAGTAGTAGCTGTAGAATAGAACCAGTTTGTCCGGAGACATGCAGACGAGCCAATGACAATGAACCGGTGTTGTGGGTCAGAATTACCTAATTGGGCGAGACAAGTCACAACCGTTTGTGGCAGGATTCCTGTTTGTGAATCCTTGCAGGTTGACCCAGATCCAAGATGCTAAGTAGAATCCGAACCCAAATCGCATTTATATCGCGCGTCCATCTGTGCTCACCCACTCCCCCTTCGCGTCTCGTCATGACTGTTGGCTATCTCCCAGATCACACCATGAAAGACGCGTCCCATTTCAACGACTCCCTCCACTACCCGCCCCCGGACTCGGACCACTTCATCTTTGGGCCCCTCGATCTCGACGATCCCTCTCCCAACTCCCTCCTTCCCCAGAATCACCACTGGGACTCCTACGCCGACATCGAGCCCGACATCAAGCCCTCCTTTGCCTTCAACCCCATGGCCCACTACGAGTTCACCCATCCGCAGTACTACGATTCAAATTCAAATTCAAACTCAAACTCCCTCTACAGTCCACCCGACGATCCTGCCAACTCTCCTTCACTCGACGATCTCGCCACTTGGATCAACGATCCCGACCTCAGTGCTCTCAACTCTCCCTCATCTCCCATACCCATCTCTTCCCCCTCAGACACCACTCTCTCCGCCTCTTCCTCTTTCATCCCTTATCACGATTTCCCACAAGATGCTGCCTTTTCACCCACCTCTTTTGCTGCCCTCCATCCCCTTCCCCGCTCCATCTCTCCTCCTGCCTTTGACAGCGCTCGTACCATCCGACCTCGAGTCCACTCTGTCGTTTCTCCAAGAGACATGGCCATGCACCCCCCCTCATGGGCCACTCAGCTCTGGGATGCACCTACAAGTCCACATCGCACCCAGAATCTCATCACTCGACCGTCCGTCAGGCATTCTCCTTTGACCGACACCACTCTGCGACAACGTGTGCCAATCCGTCGCGGTTCTCTCTCCTCCGGACAGCTATTCCAGTCTTCCAGTGCCCCGTCCCACACAGACATCCTCACTCCTGCCATGTCCAGAGCATACAGCAAGAGGGCCGATTCCGTTAGCGCCACCGACGATCGTGACGCAACTGTCCGCAGAAAGAAACGTTCTCCAGAAGAAGATACCCACAATTCCACCAGTACCACTACCACTACCGCTACCGCTGCCAAATCCACCGATAGTCGTCAGTATTTGCTTCTTTTTCTTAATTTATCCTACCCGCATTTGGCTAACAATGGTTTCTTGTGATTTCCCCCTTCTCTTCCCACACAGCACTCAAGTCGGTGTTGCGCCCTCCCAAGCTCGCCCCGTCCGCCTGGCAACTCTACTTTACGGATTGGATCCAGAAGCAGCAGGCCTCTGGTACCCGTAAACTCAACGTCGCACAGGCGGCCAAAGAGGCCGGCCAAGAGTACGCCTGCCTGAGCGCAGCTGAGAAAGAGGTACGAGTCATCTCCATGACGTCACTTGTGAATTCATCCCCCTCATTATCTTTGACAGCCCTACAAACGGCGTTCACAGGCCATGAAGGAGGCTCGGGAGAAAGAACACGAGGCCTACATGCGCACTCTCACCCCAGAAGACATCAAGCGCGAGAATCTCTTCCGCGCTGCCCAACGAAAGGCCGGCAAGTCACGCAAGAGTAACATCAAGGACCCCAATGCTCCCAAGAAGCCCCTCTCCGCCTATTTCATGTTCCTCCAACGAATTCGCGCCAATCCACGTCTGGTCTCTGACATATTTGGAGACGAGACAGAGACAACCAAGCAGAGTGTCTTGGCTGCTGCGAAATGGAGGTCCATGACAGATGCTGAACGACAGGTGAGTTTTTACCCGTTCCTGTCATCTTTTTCTTTCTTTTCTCAACGTCTTTTTTCTTTTCTTTCCTTCTCTAGCCCTTTTTGGCTCAGGCCGAACAGGAAAAGATGGAATACGAAGCAGCGAGGCGGTTGTACGAAGAAGGTACAACTGGCTTTGGCTCGAGTATCAACTTCAGCATCTTGCCAGGAAGTCCGCACTTCCCTATCGTCAAGATGGAATCCGAGAGTGAGAGTGAAGGATTTACTACTGACGACGGTTCTGAGCGTCTTGCTCGTTCGTAGACTCGGTTTCTTTTTTTCTTCTGTTTCTGTTTTCGTCTTTTATGATTTCGATTTTCGTTAATCGCGCCTCCCCCCTCCCTCCTCTCTCTCTCTCTCTCTCTTGACGAATGTTTCGACTGTTAACTGCGACTTTTTAACGACCTGTCACGTCTACCACTAACTGTGGATTGTTTTCATTATATTATACCTTTTTTTGACGATTACCGGACACAGTGTATATCATATCATATACCTCTCTATGTTGTATTTCTAGAAATCGGTTTCTTAGGGTCCATATCGCTTTGTTAACGACCAATAATTACGACGCCCCCACACCCTGCCCCTGCTCATTCCTTCTTGCATACATATGATATATGTAGTTCTCCCTTCTCTCCAGTTGGGTACCGTTACTTTACAACACACGAACTGTCCTGTAAATAAATATACTCACCTGGTGATGATAGGATTATAATTATAATTATTCGACATTCGAGAAAGGCGACCGGAAGGAATTGTTGGTTTGTCATACGTCATTCAGCAATTGTGGCAATGGACGACGGTCGTAACGGCATATGGAGGACCATCTTCTGATGTGGATCTCCATCTTCGTCAAACTCAGGACCCTGGGGAAAGTTTGAGGGGGAGGGAGGCGAAATCATAGATAGATAAATCGGAAATGGGATTCCAAGATTTAGGTTTGATGTGTCATCATGCATGAGAAAGGCGACTCTGTTTTTTTGAAGAGAGACCTGGCTTACTTCTGGTTCATATCCGAACCTAGACACAAAGACAACAACGATCGCAGTCGAAAGCGACGAAAGAAACGGGGTAGGGGTGTGTGTGCGTCAGTGTGGGGTGAGATCGGGGGGTGGGGGGTGGGGTGGGGGGGATGAGATGGATGGACCGAGAAACCGAATTCGTTTAATGAATGACTGGGATCTCATTTTTAATAAAGGGAAAAGAGAAAAAGTCACTCACTTGGCGTAAAAGGCTTTGGCGGGGATCTGGGAATGCAGCACTATTTCCACGAGGCCGGCGGGAGCTGCGTCCCTGCCGTTGACTTTGCCTTTGCCTTTGCCTATGCCATTGGGGATGGGGATGGGGATGACGGAGTCTCTGTCTCCTTGGAGTTGGAGTTGGAGTTGTCTGTCAAGATGGTCTTGCCTGACCCAGTCATGCATTCGTTGCACGAGGGCATAGCCCAAGCGGTGCCGCCTGTAATCTTGGAGGACTGCCAAACGCGTCAGTTTGTAGTAATCTTTACCTGGCATCTTGAACGCGCGGACGGTCCCGACCGGAGTCAGGGAGGGAGTCAGCCTGAGCAGGAAATGCGTTGCTTTGTCTTCCATTCTGTGTGCGGGAATATGCAAATAAAATAAGAATAAAAAAAAGTAGAGGATTATGATGTCGGGGAGCGAAACGAAAAAAAGAAGAAAAAAAGAGTCTCAGATGTTAGGGTTTTGAAACAGATTCGAAGAAGACGGGGACTGGCTCATCGATCTCTGTTTCGAGAGGAAACTTTTGTTCGTGATGGAAGACCTCTATGCGCTAATAAAAGAAGGATATGGATCGTCACCCAGTAGATGTTTTAAAGAGCTGAAATTAGCGTACGACATCGTAGCATTGCTGGCGTTCTTCTGGTGTACTCGCAATGATAATCTCGTAGCTCAAAGGTTGAGCCGAGTCCGAGCCCGTATTGGTCGACATTATGTTTGACTTTTTGGCGTTGTTGTTCGGCGGGATATGGCAGTGCAATCGCGGAGGGATGAGACTGGGGACCTCCGCGGTAAAATGGAGATTCGTTGCCCAGATGAATGTTTGAAAGAATAACACACAAGAAAGCAGGTAAAGTCGAGATCCCAAGAACTTGAAAATATCTCTTTTTTTTCTGCGCAGAAGAGATGAAGATATTCGGGCGTCTGACGTACCCGCCTGGACTCGGGTGGAAGGGGTGACCAGAACGGGCCTTGCTGACCAAGTTGCTGACGTAATGGTCACGAGATATTTTTTTCCGCGCAAGAAATATCCAGGAAATATTTGGACTGGACTCGTCGCGTTCGTCGTTGTTGCTGTCCCTCTCTTTGCTCTCTCTAAAAGCTTTTAAACAAGCTTCCAAAATTTTATGCACATGCAGGTGAATTTTTCTTCACTATGTTCAATATCTCTAAATTTGACCTCACTTCATTTTTTTCAGCTTTTGACATGGCAGAGCCTATAGCCACGAGCGTCATGAGTTCGCTTCCTCGCCACATATCAGGGAGAGGTCCGCTCTTGCGCGTCGTGAAGACTGCGAGTCGGCCTTCTTTCTCAGCAAACTTCTTTACCCCTGCTCCTCGGATTATCCCCACCCACAATGATACACCACCTCTGGAAAGCGTTCTGGACTACCGCGCATGGGCATACCCAATATCCAAACCATCACTGTGGCGTGAAGGTACGTTCGCCTAATTCGCTTATGATATGTCTGTGTGATTGATTTTGTCGTCGTTTGGAAGATGGTCTTATGCGTTCGTTGTTGCTGTCCGAGTTGGCACCCAAGCAGGCTCGCCCACGGAGGACATCTCAGCCCAGTCGAACACGCTCACGGAAATTCGTGTCGTTACGTGCCTCGTCAGACCGTCTAAGTTTCTCCACCGCACCTCCCATCCACGCCCAGCTTCAGCCGCGTCCCCACATCCCCCTCGCCTTCCAGTCGACCCCCGAGCCGGACCAGAAGACCCCCCTCCAACGGTTCTGGGAACTCATTCAACACAGGGCAAAGTCGAAGCATGATCTTGATCTCACCCAGAAAGCGTTCACTTCTGCGAAGGACCAGGATGCGTTTCTTGAAGTATCTCCTGAAGAAATGCTAAAACTTGCGGGGGATCTTGCGACGTTTATAGACTACCTTTGCGTGGATCAGGTCAAGGTCGAAGTGGTTGTCGAGTGGGCAGAGAGGTTGCAGGAGCTTTTGGAGTACTTGCCGTCGAGTTCGGATTCAATGGCCGTTGGAGACCTCCCTAGGATGTCCTTGCTCAGTCGTGCCTCTTCTTTCCTTGGCCATTTCCACCAGGCTCAGGAATTATTTGACACCATCCCTGTGCCGTCACCCAGAAGGCAGCTAACAAAGGATCCGGACCCGTATCAATCCGCATTCGAGACTTTGATACTCTCGATGCAGCGACATGAAGGGATTTACGCCGCCTTGACCTTCTTATTCACGAGGAACAAGCACTTCAGCTATTCATTTGGCTACTCCGCCTTGCTACGGGACATGACGGTGCTGCAGTCGTCCAGCATCAAGAGCGTACTCAACCTCGCCACGAAGTGGAATCAGTCGGCGTACGAGCGTATGGTTCGAGAAATCATTTTCGCTTTCAATCTCGCCAATGCGCACGACAAATCTTTGGAAGTCGTCAACGACCAATACTCAAATGGACACAAATTACCTTCCTCGATGCTGCTTCGTGTCAGTCAAGGACTTGCTTTGCGCGGAGACAACGTTGGTGCAAAACGGGTGTTCGATCTCGTCCCGGAAAAGGAGATGCGTGATAATGGTCATTACCGATGGCTGAAGATTTTTTTGTTGTCTCGGGCGGACGAACAAGATGCTCTCATCGAAGTGTTGGCTGAACGGGATATTTCGAAGCTTCACGACAAAGAGATCTCCGCAGCTCTCTATCCTTTCGCCGTCAACGGTCTGGTCAGTGAGATCCACAAGGCATTTGAGAATTTTTTCCCAAAGGATGCTGAAGGGAAACGGACGCGGATACCCAACATCTACCACTACACCCAACTTGTCCAGGCTCATGCTCGTAGGGCCTCCATCTATGGGATCGACCAAATATTGGCGGAAATGCAAACTTACGGAGTCGAACCCAACGTGCAGATCATGACGAATATCATTGGAATCTACAGGAAGAAGGTGGACACCTTTGGTGTTCTCAACACGTTCGAATACATTCGCAAAATCAAGATGAAGTATGATACCGTCGTCTGCACAGTCGTCATCGCACATCTTGCCAAAATACGAGACAGCGAAAACGCGACCAAGATCTACATGCAGGCCATCGATGACGGCATCGTTCCTGACGAGAAGATGATCAATGCTCTCATGAATGCATACGTCGAAAATGGATCTCTGGATGAGGCCCTCGCTATCTTCAATCACTTGACCTCGCTGGAAGCGGAAAGGCTGCCTAGTATCGACACATTTAACACCCTCCTCAAGGGTTATGTCCTTATCGGTGCACCGTTCTATTTGATCTCCAAGCTGTTTTTGAGACTTCAGGCCATTAATGCTAAGCCGGATGGTCACACCTACGCTAGCCTGGTTCTCAGCGCCACCGACGCCGGAGAGTTAGAAATCGCCGAGGGAATCTACAACGAGATGAAGGAACTTGAAGATAGTGGTGAACGCCCTGGCCTGGTCACTCAGCACGTTCCTACCATTTTGATGTCGGCGTATCTCGAAAAGCGCGAGTTGGAGAAGGCAAGGGCGTTGCTGGATGAGATGACGGCACGCGGTTGTCGGCCTACCTCTGTCACTTATCAGGCCATTATCAATTCTTATGGTCGAGGAAGTCGAACGGACTGGGTGGTGAGCATGCAAATCGCCGAAGATTTCGTCAAAAAAATCCAGGAGGAGAACAAGGTGGAACCACACATCACGAGACGACCCCCGTTGATGCATTACTATGGGCCTCTTATCATTAATCACTGTTCTCGAGGAAATATCACAGAGGTCGAGCGACTCTACAATGAATATCTCGATGCAGGAGGTGAACCTACCAATCTTCTTCTTCAGCACCTCTTGCACTGTTATGGGATGGTAGGGAACACGAACAGCGCGATGGAGGTCTGGGAAATCATGTTGGAATTGGCTGAGGGCCAAACCATCACTGGTGGAATTGACGACGGCGAAGAGTCCAGCGACAACATGAAGACCAAGTTCGGCAGCCTGCAGTACCCGCTATCCATGTATACCGACATCGTCTCCAAGGATGGGTTGCATGCTCAGGTCGCAAGCACTTGGGCTGACCTCCAGTCACGGGGCTTTGTGTTCGATTCACATAATTGGAACCATCTGGCCGTGGCCTTGGTCAGAGCAGGCAAGGTCGATCGAGCCTTCGACATCACCGAAAGTGTGTTGATCCGGCGTGGCCTCGAAGACCAGGTCGCGGTTGATACTTTGAGAGCAAAGGAAGCAACGGACTTGGAGTCCAAGCTGAGCATCCCGGGCACGGTTCCGCATCCTCACGCCGAATATCCTTTGCGCGATTTGAGGAGACGTATGGAGGCCGCCAACAGTCAAAAACTATCCCAATACTGGGCGACAGAGCTGCTTGACAGCGACGAAGCCATCGCGGCTGATTTTTCGTACCCACTCAAAATTCTACAAATCATCCCTCCTCTTTGGAATACCTGGCGTCCACATGCTATCCTCCTCCGCACCCTCTTGATCGTCGTTCTTCAATTACAACGTGGTTATCCTGTTAGACCAATCTTACCTGGCGAGGTCGCCTACGACAACGTCTCCAGCTCCGACATGGCCGAACCGGACGCCCAGGCGACTGGTGCTTTGCTGGACCATTTGTACAAGAATTACCCTCAGACGGTCGAAAAATTGCGGGAATTCCAAGAACAGGAAGCAATACGGTTGTCACCGAGCCAATTCGAGAAGATTTACATGCTACGCTAAATAATAATAAGCAATCTCTACCAAAAACGACGACGACGACGATGACAAACAACTATAGCACAGCGAAGGAACAGACGGAGGGGAAGGGTAACAGGCGTCGTATTAATAATGTGACAAGATGGAATCATTGGCCTTTCGCCCGGGGAAATGATAAAGTAACATTCTATGCGTCCGAATCATCATCTGATTCTGAACCCCCCCGCCGTCGCCGTTTATTCGACCCGTGGCGATTTCGCTACAAGAAAGCAAGGAAACCTTGTCAACGAGGCCCTTCTATGGACACCACCGGGGCTATACGCACCAAAGGGAGTTTTTGTCCTTGGTTGCCAAACGCAATGGATAGGGCAGTTGTGTCTGGGTTCGAGGGGAGTAGGAGAAAAAAAAAATAATGGAGGTAGATAGATAACAATGAGCGATCATATCTTAGTTAATTATAATGGATCTCATACCTGGTACACCCGGGAAACGTTTTGCTGAAAACACGGTGAATGGTTCTGTAAATGTTTGAGCGAGGACAGGAGATACGTCGTTGTGAACCCGCTGCGCTCCTATCTCCGGTGCAGGAGGACTATTTTGGAAAGAACGTCAATTATTTTTAATCCGGAGTCAGTTGAGGTTAGTTAGACTCACGCTCCAACGTTCATGAGACGCATTCTCAGTCGGAAAGAACCTAAAGCGAACAAAGAATGAGAACCAAGCCATTTGTGATATACGACGATTCGGAAAGGCCATGGTCTGCCGTTTCGTCTGAAAGGGGAACTGACCTTCGGTGCGGACTGACAGGTCTTGGAATAGGAAGAAGATGCCAGGTTTACGATGCTCGTCGAGCAAACGACAGGCGTTTGCGGAGAGAGGACCGACTAATGTGCGAGTGTAAGAATGTCGAGGAGGAGCACCAGATCCGCCTGCGCCAGAGGGGTGTGAAGCGCCAGGTGAGCCTGGGGGCGGCGGAAACGGCGTGAACTGGTTGTGTGGGCCTGAAGTGGAAGGTGCATGTCCATATGAACTATGTTCTGGCTCTGCATTGGAAGGGTTGAACGAGTTGGATGCTTGAGACCAACCGGAATGTTCTCGGGTTTCTGTGCTAGGTATTGATCGTAGAGCTGGGTCGACGTGGTGGTCTACGGAGGTGAATGAGACATCTGGATTCCACGGTCGGTAAGGAAGAATGGTTGGCTCCGCGGTGCTAGATTGCCATGTGTCTGATGAATCAGTGCTTGTCGTACGCCCGAAAGAATGGATCGACGGGAGGATAGGAGGGGGAAAACTCGCACTGCGGTCGACTGTGGGGGAGT
Source organism: Psilocybe tampanensis (assembly GCA_019904355.1). NCBI lineage: Eukaryota > Fungi > Basidiomycota > Agaricomycetes > Agaricales > Agrocybaceae > Psilocybe > Psilocybe tampanensis. Next base: position 4,995 of record JAHXRV010011196.1, on the reverse strand, counting down.
AGGCCCAGGTGGACGACGGATCAGGAGTAGGGGGCCCGTATGGAGGGCCTTGAGGATAGTCCGATGGGCCCGAGTGAGGTGGAAAATAGGTTTGATTCCCGTACGGCGCATGAGCGCTTAACGACGGGGGTGAGTTCTCAGCCTACAAAAAATTTCATGAGAGTTTAGCTGAGATAGATAGCTTTTCTTGGTCATACCTGTTCACCAGGACGATACTGCGAGGGAGTAGGAGTGGTCCGCCCACCTGGTGTTTGATTTCCGGTTTGACGTGCAGGAGGAAGAGAATCACCTGCGCCTCGGCGTTTCGTCTTGGAGGAAGAAGAAAGATGGGAGGGCACATAGCGATCTGCAGAAGAAGGATGAAGGACGAGGTTCACTTCGTGCTTTCCATCTGCCGACCAAAGGTCGACTGTGACCAGGAAGAAAGAGCTGTCGACCTCGCTGGATTATTGAAATTAATATAAGATTGAGACTTTTCTAGCTCTCTATCACTCACTCTACATCAACGATTGTGTCGTCTTCTCTTCTGACAATCATTTTTGCTACTGCGGCTGGAGCCAAGGGTCTCCGATCCTGTTACATGACACTTGATTAAGAAGCCATAAAATGGGATAGCCTTAGCACACACTTTATCACCGAAGCCGCACATTCGGGCACGCAGTGGATGCTGGACGACTTCAAGGGAGTAATGTCTAGGACCAAGCCAAGAGCAATGAGCCACAAGGGACATTTTGGCGGGAAGGAAAGCTCACCTCCTGCCCTCCCATTGACCCCAAATTTCAGGACCGTCTTGCCGCATAGTGGAAGTGGAAGTAGCAGGAGTGCTAGTGGAGGTTGAGGGTATATCGGTTCTCTGAATCATGGTGGGTGCTTAAGAAGGAAAGGATAAGGTTGGTGATTGTTTTGGATGAGATGGGCCCCAGATACTGGGTAGGCCCTAGATGGTTGAGCAGGGAGTGATGAGGACTGTCAAGAACCGGGCTGAGAACTGCAGAAGAGAAACCGAGGTGTATGAAGAAAAGGATAATGGAAGATGTTCTCACGAGATATGAAGGAGAACAGAAAAGGCGAAGACAAGGGAGATGAAAAGGATGGTGGTAGATGAGAGCGGGAGAGAGCGAGGAACCAGACGACCCGAGAGAGTGGATTGGCCAAGATCAACAAATGTCCTAATTCTCTTGTTGATTTTTTTGGAAGACACAACACGATTTGTGAATTAGAAAACACTTTCTGCGACCAGAAGAAAAGAGTTGAGCGGAAGATAAGAAACGAAACGAGAAAGACTTTGAAAAGCCCAATGCTCTGCACAGCCACATACGCGTCCATGTTAATCCATTAGATGGAAAGGGGAGTCATGTGTTGGCTGGATGGGAACGCCTCCGCCCAGTACCAAGGTGTTGGGCCGCCCCGCTCTTTTGGAACTCCCACTCACCTCGACACATATCTCCAGCAACCCCTCAGCCAGTCGGCTGCCTTGAGAGCAGCACAGGCGCGTTCACTGCGATATTCCTGCCGCAGACGTCGATTCCCTCTCTTTTTGCGTTGAGCTCGACTTGTCGGCAGGACGAACCCAGCACTTTGGGATCCACTAAGGAGCTGCTTATGCTTTCAAAATTCAGTTTTCTGTCCATCTTTTGCTTTCCACGTGAATCATATAATGAGTGTCATGTGACTTTATACTGATCATAATATTCTTGGCGACCCAACTCTGCCAGTCCAACTTGAACTTGATCATGGCTGACCAGGTCGCTGCTAGAAAAATCCTCAGCGAACTCTCAAAACGAGAAGACTTGCAGAACAAGATCTGCGCCGACTGCTCCAACCCAAATCCTCAATGGGCTTCTCTCAGGTCAGTTGTCTTCTTCAGAATCACCTATTCACATCGTATCGTCACTGATCACACAATCTAGCTTTGCCATCTTCATTTGTCTTCAGTGCGCTGGCGTACATCGCGGCTTCGGCGTGCACATTAGGCTAGCTTGAGATCACCCACAAACACTGCAACATCTTGTTCATTTCGTCTTCTATCTAGTTTCGTGCGATCAATTTCAATGGACACCTGGCAAGACGAGCAGGTCAGGCGCATGCAGGTATGTCCTCTCTTTAACCTTTTTCTAATTCTCTTCTGTCCGATTCACATCCGGAATCACAGCTCGGTGGTAATCTTCAATTCAAAGAGTTCATGAAATCCTACGAACCCGCTGACCAAGGGGGGTACAAGGAGGGTGCTAGTCCGTATGACACGTATCATTGTTGGGCAGCGGCCCAATACCGAGAAAAGGTATGTTTCAAACAAATCCAAAAGACATTTCTCCTTCTAGCTTCATACCAACGTGCCCTTGTGTTGACTTTTCTGCTAATATAGCTGGACGCTCTATTGGCCGGACGCGATTGGTCACCCTCCGCTCCCCCCGCAAACTTCACTGCTGGCTCGCGATCCGCTTCACCAGCGCCTTCAGCCCAAGGTCTCCGTAAATCCCGGGCCTCAACACGTACTTTTTCAGGCAGCAACGACTCGCGTTCACCAGCTCCTTCCTTCCGAAGTTCTCCAAGTGGTACTCCAGCAATCGACCAGAAGGCCCAGAACGAGAGCTATTTTGCGAGTCTCGGAAAAGTAAATGAAAGCCGTCCGGATGATCTTCCACCCTCTCAAGGTGGTCGCTATACCGGCTTCGGTAGCACGCCTGCGCCTTCATCAAATCCTGCATATGGCCTGTCGTCTGCCAATGCCCCAAGTCTGGCTGAGCTACAAGAAAACCCTGTAGCTGCACTCAGCAAAGGCTGGTCCCTCTTTACCGCCGCTGTCGTCGGTGCCTCTAGAGCGGTTTCCGAGAACGTTATTCAACCGGGAGTCGAAAAAGTGACCGATCCCAACTTCCAAGCGAGTGTGAAGGGATATATGACCGAAGCACAAAATAAAGCCATGATGGTTGGAAGCACGGCTAATGAATGGTCGAAGCACCAATTTGGGGTTGATGTGGCAGATACGGTTGGGGGTGTGGTGGGCACAGTCAAGGATCGCGTCGCGGGTCCCTCTCGATCTGGTTATGGTTCACTTTCGTTGACAAGTCCGAATGATACTGGGGAGTCATCCGGGTTGTATGATGGAGACGATGACGATTTATTCAAGGAATATCGCGGCACAAACTCGTATTCTAACGAAATCTCTGGATTACATGGTGGATATGATTCTACTCCAGCTAACACAAAATCTACCGCCGCACCGACGACGAAGCCCACGAAATCGAGCGACTGGGATGACGAGTGGAAGGATTTCTAGAGGATACATAGATTATTATTCTTCTCTCCATGTATTTGACACGAAGGAATTCACATTCTTTTATTTATTCTGTTGGTTCATAGTCTCAGATTAGATGTCCGGACCTACAAGGTCCGGCTTATCGCGTCGTGAGCTAAACCGGAACTCAACCCCACAAACCCAACCTCATAGTTCAACGTCGACCAACATCTCCTCTTACATCTCTGAAGAGGCGGGCCTCATCTATACATCATTATCAAGACCTTCATATTCTCCAACATGCGCGGCCTTCTTCCGAAAACAGCGCTATGGAGAGCCGCCTCCTCCTCACGAAGAGCATATCATGCATCCGTACTGCCTTCACTAATTTCGAAATCTACACCGGGATATCAAAGTAAAGCGGCATCTATGGACAAGCTTGTAAAGGATCTGGAAAAGAAAATACATACTGCACGTCTGGGAGGAGGTACCAAAGCTGCTGAGAGAATGAAGAGCAAAGGAAAGCGTTTACCGCGCGAACGGTGAGTTGAGAATTGAGTTCTCGGCGTTCGACGTGTCTTAATCCTATCTGATGCTCATATTCATTGTGTCTGTGTCATAGGTTAAACTTAATACTAGATCCGGGGTCACCATTTCTCGAGTTGTCGCCTCTGGCTGCTCAGGGGGTGTATCCAGAATCGATTCCTGGCGCCGGGATAATTACTGGGATTGGACGTATCTCAGGAAGGGAATGCATGGTCGTCGTTAACGACGCGACAGTTAAAGGAGGATCCTACTATCCATTGACCGTCAAGAAACATCTTCGAGCTCAAGAGATCGCCAGGGAGAATGGCTTGCCTTGTGTCTATATCGGTGTGTGGACCCAGTTCCTCGTTAGACGCGTCATTTATGCTAATCGCGTTTCTATTATCTTTTATGCTCAGTTGAGAGCGGAGGTGCAGCTCTTCCTTACCAGGCTAATGTATTCCCAGACAAAGAACATTTCGGGAGGATATTTTACAATATGGCAAGTGTCCTCCCGAATATTATCTAACCTTCCATAGAACTTATATTTTATTATAGGCTCAAATGTCAGCGCTTGGTATACCCCAAATTGCAGTTGTCCATGGAATGTCTGTTGCTGGTGAGATGGATGAATTTCCGGTTAATGTTTTGTTTCTGAACCAAATTTCTACATCCAAGGTGGTGCCTATGTCCCTGCCATGGCAGATGAGAACGTGATAGTGCAAAACCAAGGGCACATCTTCTTAGCTGGTCCGCCTCTTGTTAAAGCGGCAACAGGAGAAATTATCGATGCAGAAACACTCGGTGGTGGCTTGATGCACTCGACAGAAAGTGGTGTAACAGACCACTTGGCCCGTGACGACGAGCATGCACTGGCCATTGCGAGAGGTATTGTCGGAGATCTTGGAGTTGCTGGAAGATCATCGTCAACGGTAATATTTTTTTCTCTTCGCAGCTCCAAGACAATGATGTTCATATTTTGGCAACAGCCTGATGCTCCGCCCGAAGACCCTCTATATCCTGCGTCAGAGCTCCATGGTATTGTTGGTACTGATGTTCGTCAACCGTTTGATATGAGGGATGTTATTGCTCGAATTGTGGACGGAAGCAGATTCAGAGAATACAAGAAGGAGTATGGTACAACCATGATCACAGTAAGCTCTGTTTACGCCTTTGATTTCTTTCCGGTCAAATATTGACGTTTCTTTCAAGGGCTTTGCCAATATACACGG
>JAHXRV010011187.1:0-19219 GCA_019904355.1 Psilocybe tampanensis | reverse complement strand
TGCGCGAAGATCGTCCAAGGTGTCCATGATTACCATAAAGGAACTGAACAGGCCAACCGGGCCCTCAAAAACGTTCTCTCTGAACGTGCTAGTCGAAGTCTGTGCAAGCGGTTTCCAACGAAGCTGGTTCCGAAAATTCCTGCAACGTTCTTGGCCGCGCAGACTGGGCGTTGAATTTGTCAAGTAACATGGCACCGAAGTTAAAGTGCCCGCAATATTGGCTTTCAGGCTTTTCTTCTGCCTCTACTAGGTCTGTTTTGCTCGTTCTAATATTCCTTCGTCCATGTTGTGGCCACCGACATTTCATGTGATTTCTCTGCTACAATGCTCTCAGTTCTTCCTTGTGCTCTTAACTTGGACTCTGACTGGTTTTGCCTTCTGACTGCGCTTTGATTTTCTTGATGTTCTCCTGCTTCCGACTAATAGTTGCTTCCCTCGATACGCTTGCTACGCCGGAAGGACCATCTGTAGCTTTCATGTGTAACATTAAGTACTTTGCAAATACATACAAGTTGTTGAGTGAGGTTGGACAGGGTCGGATGAGAAAATAGGGGATCGGAACAAATTAGTTGAGAAGGTCGGAGTCGGGAGACCAAACAGGGCATGTCAACTTGCCTCTTACGCGTTCAACAACGCGTCGGTTCGACCGCACTGCCTGGACAGTCGGCTGGAACATACTTTCGCATCCATGTGCAAAAGAAAATAGCGACCACAAGATGGCTGGGATTTTATGCAAATGGTCCATGTGCACGCCGTCCAAGTCAGATCACTGTTCCACTTCGAAAACCGGAATGCGTCCCGTCCAGGAAATACAAAACCGCCAATTCCCGTAATCCGAACACAGGGACTGTCTCTTTCTTTTCAACTTCATCTACCAAATCGTGTTCGTCTCTTCACTCCACCTTCTCAGCGATGTCTCCCTCTGCCGCCTCCGAAGACCCCACGCAATATCGCCTGCCCACCGATGTCAAACCTACTCACTACGACGTCACTATCAAGACTGACCTCGAGAATCTGACATTCCAGGGTTTCGTCAAAGTCAGGTATGATCAACTATTACTCTTCGTATTACATTTCTCTGACGAGCAGGAAAACGTAGCTTGGATGTCAAGGCCGATACTTCCACAATTGTTCTGAATACATCAGATCTCGAGCTCGGGAAAGCGTATGTCTCTTCTCCGATTAATGCTGATTTTGTTCTCATCGATCTCTTCTGAAGTTCTCTCTATTCCGATGCCTTGAAAGCAGAGCAGGTTACTACCGTTACCGCGACCGACAAGACCCAAGAACGCGTTACTTATCAATTGACTGACAAACTTCCTGCTGGCTCCAAAGCCGAATTGAAGATCGCCTTCGCAGGAAAGCTCACTGGAAATATGATGGGTTATTATCGTGCATCATGGAAGAACAATGGAAATACCGAGTACTATGCACTCACACAATTTGAGGTGCGTTGAAACATATATATATTATTTGTTTGATTTTTATCTTCATTTTGCTCCATACTTGTAGCCTACTGCCGCCCGACGCGCTTTCCCGTGTTGGGACGAGCCTCTTCTCAAGGCGACATTCGCTATGACCATGATATCTCGTGCTGATACCGTCAACCTGAGCAACATGCCCGCGATTTCTGAAGAACCCCTCCAGGCAGGCGTCAACGTCTCGTCAGACCTCGCTGAAATCGTTGCATCAACTCAGAATGAGAAATGGAAGATTACCAAATTCCAAACCACCCCACCCATGTCGTCCTACATTGTCGCTGTTGCCAATGGTCCTTTCCAGTTCTTGGAGACTTCGGTCAAGATGCCTTTGAGCGGAAAGACCGTCCCACTTAGGATCTATAGTAAGCATGAAGTATTGGATCAATGTCATATTTGATGCTGACTTTCTGCCTTTCCAGCCACTCCTGACGTCATCCATCAGGCTCAATACGCCCTCGATGTCAAGGCAGCTGTTTTGCCTCTCTATGAAAAGATCTTCAACGTCGAGTATCCTCTGCCCAAACTGGATACCCTTGTGGTATGTGTCCAGGTTTCTTATAACGATTGTTTATTGAACGATTTTCCAGGCTAGCGATTTCGACGCCGGTGCTATGGAGAACTGGGGCTTGATCACTGGCCGAACAAGTGCATTCTTGCTCGACCCGGAGCGTGCAGATATCCAGGCTCGAAAGCGCGTTGCTGCCATTCAAAGCCACGAAGTCGCACACATGTGGTATGATACATATTTTATTTGCCATATGCCACTGCATTCATTGGTTTCCAAGGTTCGGAAATATCACCACCATGGAATGGTGGAACTATCTCTATCTCAATGAGGGTGCGTTTTAAACTTCCTAAAGGTATTATATATTGAAGTGACTGATGCCTCGACAGGATTCGCAACTCTGGTATGATATTTATGTCTTTCGATGGTTAGCATGACCTTATTTTTTCACGAACAGATGGGTGAAGTTATCATTCCAGGTATCTAAATCTTCCTTGTATGAATTTAAGATTGATATACTAATTTCTGTTACTTTTAGACAGGCATGGATCTCTTTTTCTGCGCATGTCACGCCATTAACAAACTTGATAGAGTGTACCCAGAATGGCGCGTTAACTCTGAGTTCATTACCGAACATCTCACCCGAGCGTTGAGCCTCGACTCCAAGCTCTCTTCGCATCCGATCGAGGTTGAATGTCCTGATGCTAATCACATCAACCAGGTGAGCGTCCCCGGTTGTCGTTCGACCACCAGAAACTCATCCTGAGTTCAAAGATCTTCGATGCCTTGTCTTATTCTAAAGCTGCGTCGGGTAATGTCACAAATCATTTTTTGTGTCGTCCTCTGTACTGACAGTTATACTTTCTTAGTGCTCCGCATGTTGTCCTATTACGTCGGCGAAGAGAAATTCCTCCAAGGAGTCTCCAACTATCTCAAGAAGAAACTTTTTGCCAACAGTGTCACTCACGATCTTTGGGATGGAATCAGCGCTGCGACTGGGATCAATATCACTGAACTCATGGAAAACTGGATCACCAAAATCGGTTTCCCTGTAGTGTCGGTCACCGAGAATGCGAATGGAATTACTGTTCGCCAGGACCGTTTCTTGGAGACAGGCGTTGCTGATCCCAAGGACAATGAAACGATCTGGTAATACATGTTCTTTCTTTCTTGCTCGAAAAACCAGACTTGCTAATTGGAGTTGATTTGTAGGAACATTCCATTGGCGATCTTGTCGACCAAGGATGGTAAGCCTGTCATTGACAGGACCGCCATTTTGCAAGAACGGGAGAAGACTATTCCGTTGGACACGACGAAGCCGTTCAAGCTGAATGCAGGAACTAACGGTGTTTGTACGTACACTCAAAGGTTTTCCGAGTTGTTTTTTGTTCATTTTCCCACTTAGACCGAGTTTTGTACACTCCTGAACGTTTGGCATCAATTGCTGCTGAGGCGGCCAAGGAGGACTCCGTGTTTTCTTTGGAAGACAAAATGGGCTTGATCTACGATTCCATGGCGTTGTCCAGAGCAGGCTTTACTAAGCTAAGCAGCTCGCTCACCATGGTTGATCTGATGAAGAACGAGAAGGAATGTACGTTCCTTACTATCACTTTTTTTAAACTCGGTTTTTCATGGCCGTATAGTCCTCGTCTGGCAAGGCATCGCAAATGGTGTTTCTGGCGCCCAGGGAGTATGGTGGGAGTACAAGGATATCACAGATAAGCTGGATGAATTCCGTCGTGTAAGTTGATCGTATTGCATATATTCCGAAAGATAACAAGTTCTGACGTTTGTTTGATGGGCGGCTTTCAGACTCTCTTCTCTCCCTTGGTTAAGAAATTAGGTTACGATTACCCTAAGGGTGAACCTATCGATACAGCGCTCTTGAGGACGCTCGCAGTCGGACAAGCGTTTGATGCGGGCGACGAGAGGTATGGATATCGGAACCGAAGTTCCATTTGTATTAATTATGCTTATGGACGAACAGTGTTATCAATGAACTCCGCGGCCGATTCAAGGTGTATCAAGAAACTGGGGAGGAATCTCAGATTCCGGCCGATCTCCAGCGTGTCATCTACACTGCTGTAAGTTTGGGTGAAGACTGTCTCGGACGATAAATTTGCTTACCTTGTTCTAAGGGCGTGAAATACGGCGGTCGCCAAGAATATGATACTGTGGTTAAAATCTACGACAATGGCAAGACGCCTTCAGAAAAGATCTCGGCGATGTAAGTTTTACGACGAGAACACAGATGCAAAAATATGACTGAATACATGGCCTTTTCTTACTCGTATTCGCTTTTAGCCGGGCTATGTCGATTACTCAGGACGACGCTTTGCTTGAGGAGACATTCAAATTTATCTCTACCACTGCCAGGGACCAGGATGTCATCTACTTCTTCGCCTCTTTGGCCATGAACGACAAAGCACGGAGGAAATTGACCAAGTACCTGCAGGATGAGTATGACGTGGTGAGTACCTGTATTTCCCCTTTCTCTTCTAGATTGGGTCTAGAATTCTTAACGCGTTTTGCGCAGTTGTACAAGCGGTTTGAAGGGAACTTTACCCTCGGAAGCCTCGTTTCGGTGAGTTTCGGCACGGCAGGGGCGTGTTATAAAGGGAAGAGCTGACGAAACTGGATGAAAGCAAACGATCTCTTTCTACTCGAGCCGCAAGGACTACGACGCGGTGGAGGGATTCTTCAAGGCAAGCAGAGAAATATGATAGGAAGGATGTTCCCGCGACTGACAAGGCTTGATGCAGGATAAGGACACGTCTAAATATAATCAAGCTTTGGCGCAGGCCTTGGACAGCATCCGCGCACGGAGCGAATTTGTCGAGGTAAGACGAGGACGATAAAGGGAAGAAAAGAGCTGACCTGGTTGTTTGCAGCGGTCGACTGATGATCTGAAGGAGTGGTTGTCGCAGAGGAAGTGATAGGAAAAGCTTACATCAGCTGTAGTTTAATTCTAGCCACTCTGTAGTCGTTTTGTCCAAGTCCAAGTCTTTTATTTCAGAAAACATTGAATTCTATGAAATGCCAGCATTTGATCCTGTCCGCGATGCTGTCCTCAACTCCCCTGTCCAGCGAAGAGCCACCCATCTCTCCGTTCTCCTCAACCAGGACGACAATTCTCCTCCCCCCCGCCATTCCTCCATTCATTCTCTCCTTTCCCCGCAGGACGACACCCTCGCTTCACTAGACCCAATTCGTAGATCCTCCATGGATATCAACTATATTTCCCCGTCTACTTCAAGAAGACAGTCCTTGGTAGAGTCCCCCAGGCCCTCCTCGTCGTCAGCGGACTCTCAACCACCCAGGTCAACGGCTTCACCTACTTCAATACCCTACAATCCGAACAAGCGATTAACACGTCCAGATTCCGTTCTTATCCCACTCTCTCCTTCAGAAATCGAAAGATTCAGGAACTTTCGAGGAGAAGGCGTCGCACGTCTGACTTCCAAGCGAAAACGTTCGCCAAGTATCGACCCAGATATCCAGGAAATCCGTCCCACAAAGCGACACACCGGAGATGTTGGTGTCGTGGTCCAACATTGTAGCTTTCTATTCCCTTATACTCTTAGCAATCTCTTCTAACATTAGATCCTTTCGCAGATAACTCACGTCCGGATGTTGGTGTTGTTCAGCGTCTCGAGTCCCCGATTATCGGTTTGAAAAACTTTAACAACTGGGTCAAGTCCGTCCTTATCACTCGATTCGGGCACCCGGCCCTGGAGAAAAGCGCCACCACAGGCCCTTTGGGTGGTCCAGGGAGAATGCGTATGGCGAAGGGAAAGGTTCTTGATCTTGGGTGTGGAAAGGGTGGCGACATGACAAAGTGGGCAAAGGCCCATGTCAAGGAGCTTTTTGGTGCCGGTGTGTTCTCTTTAATCTTGTTATCTTTATTGGCACTGATAAGTCTGCTCTAGATATCGCGTCTGTGTCTATTGATCAAGCGAGAGGACGTTGGGAAGGTCTGCGCGGGCCCCGCTTTGATGCTACTTTCGCAGCTCTCGACTGCTATACACAACCGATCTCAAAGGCCTTCTCACCAGCAAAACTTGTACAACCCTTCGACGTAGTATCCATGCAGTTCTGCATGCACTATGCTTTTGAAACCGTGCAGAAAGCACGTTGCATGCTCGAAAATGTTTCACGGTATCTGCGTTCAGGTGGTGTGTTTATCGGGACGATTCCGAATGCCGATTTTCTCTTGTGCGTATATGTTCCTTCCTATCATGTTAACTCCTCATGTCGCCTGATTTATGACAATCGCACATTCTGGACCCCAACGTAAATTCACTGCATCACCTCCATCTTTCAATTCCTATTCCGCGCGATCAACGCACATTTCACAGAGGGCATTTGGATGAAGTCCCACAAGATGCCGAGGACCTAACATTTGGCAACTCGGTATACAAGATCACCTTTGAGGACCGTGAACGACCTGTGTTCGGCCACAAGTACTGGTTTTTCCTCCAAGACGCCGTGGAAAATGTCCCAGAATATGTCGTCCGGTGGGACAATTTCGTGCAGTACGTTTCTCCATTGATTATTCACTGTTCGAGGCTTTTGTCCATCATGTTTTTTCATTGTCTTCTTTTTCTCCTGTCTGCTTACCTTTCCATTGTTACTCGCGGTCAACGAGGCCAACGGTCAATCTGGTCCTTACTTTTTTTCTTCCTCGATCGGAAACCAGTCGAATTTTTCTACATATCTTTACTCCCACGTTTCAAGTAAACCCACGATTGGGCGTGCTATATCTCTTACCAGAGTTCACGGCCGCCCTATCTTCCATTTTTTATTATTCAAGGATGGATACAGGCATAATATCTTTCCCTCGTCGACTCTCTCATTCTCATGTTCCCGTTGCTTTCCTCTTGGTCCTTGTGTCCATCATCTCTCAAACGATCTCTCACATCTTCTTCTCTCAATCATCTCAGATTGGCTTCGGAATACGGCCTGACACCCATTTACAAAGAAGAATTCCATCATGTATTCCAAGAGCATCAAGAACATCCAGAATTCAAATCACTTCTCGTTCGCATGAAGGTCGTGGATGAGGACGGTGCCAGCGCCATGGACGAAGACCAGTGGGATGCAGCTAGTACGTTTCTTCTTATTATTATTATTATTACCATCACACTATGCATATGCCCTATCGCAATTTCCCCCTTGCATTCGCAATACTCATCAAATGTGCGTTTTAGATATTTATATCGCGTTTGCCTTCGAGAAGCGATAGCATATCGACATCCATTCCTACCGTTGAGAAATGCACACATACCATATATCCCCTTACCTTACTATTTCTTTCTTTTTCTTCAAGTTCCCCGAGGATTGCAAGGCAATGCCAAGGAAAAGAAGAAGAGAAGAAATCTATTATTCCCATGTTATAATTCTATCACTCTGGACACCGATCGTTTTACACCCTTTCGTCTAATCATTAATTCCTTGCACTAAATCTGCAATGTATGTATTAGTAGTTGCTTTACTTTTGCTCTTTATTTAGGTGTCGTTAAAAGTATTTGATAAATGTTATCATAGTCTGCACATGAAACGACTGGATTGCTCGTTGATTGACCTTGGTTTGCTTGCAAGAAACTTAACAGCAAATAGTGTGTTTTTTGTTGAGACCTGCCCAGTAGCAGATGTAAAAATCGTAATGGATTGAGTGAATTGTATTGTAGTATAAGAAAGCATCGCTCGGAACGGCATAAGGAAAATCATAGGTGTACATGACAGACAAAGGCGAATGAATGAGAAAAAAAAAGGAAGAAAGGGAGAAGTCTGTACTTTATTCTGCATAATTTAACCGATCAGAAAGGAAGGAACACAAGGCTCCAGGATATAACGAGACAGGAACAGCAGCAGCAACAACAGCAACAGATGGAGACCAACGGCACGAAATGGGCGTTTACTCCTGACCAAAGCCAACGGTTTCCCTAGAATAAGATCACAGGGTCAGAATGCTAAAATTTCTGTATCACACTGTAATAGGAAAACCAATACGCACTCAACGGCCAGCGTTAGCTTTTGTTCTAAACTCGCGTAATCCTTATATGGCGGCAGATCGATACGGTTGAAGCACGTATGACTCTTTGGCAACTGCGAGGGATCGCCCGACTTCTCGATCGTGAACCGCCTTGGACCATCAGACCCTTGTAGGTCTTTGAAGCCATTGACAGGTATACGCGATGTGCCTGTGGCGAATTGCAACAAACGGGACTTGCGCTCCGGTGGCCAGCTTCGCACACATTTCCAGAACCATTGGATAACCTCGTCGTTCATTTCGTAGCCTCTGTAATCGGTGAACTTGGTCCAGTCATCGCTGTATGAAAGGTAAATGAGATTAGGTCGATGACCAGAGAGGGTATGGTACTTACACATCGATCTCTGACATTCCACCGATGAGAAGTTCGAGTTCCCGTTCGTCGAAGACGGTGATGAGATCCTGTGGAATCAGCTCGCTGAAACCAGACATGAAAGCCTCGAACTGCTCCTTCACCCGCTTGGAGATACGGTATTCCACAACGCTGTCCACGTATTCCTTCTTGTTCTCCTCAGTGACGGGAACATCTCCTCCTCCAGGCTTGAGTTCCACAGTGACCATCTCTCCGAAACGCTCCTCCGTTGTTGTGAAGGTTTCGTCGATGATGTCTGTGATGTCGTTTTCCCTATTGATCCGTCAGCCACAAAGTGATTATGATAAAAGACTACAAAACATACAGCATCCAGGTCATTCCACGGTGCAATTCAACATCGACACTTTCCAAATCCGACAGAGTGACCTTCTTTTTGAGGATCATCTTGTAGAAGCTGACGATGAAGTAAGCATCCAAGAAGCGCCTGTGGAAAATGCCAAGGCCAAGACATCTTCCAATGAACTTGAAATAGTTCAGATGTTCAGGATTGACGCCGGAAGCGGGGTTGATTTGGAGTGTATAGTTGTCGTGAGCGGAGTATTCAAACAGACAGTAGAAAGGGTTGAACATCTCGTGGGAGAGCAAGAAGAAGAATTCTCTGAGTATAGTAGATGAGCGACGGGACAACAAAACATTGAAATAAAAACTGACCTTGACAAGCCACCGTAATCCAAACCATCTTCGCCGTCGAACTTGATCATCAGCCGTTTCTTCAGATCATTAGGTGTTTGTCTCATAATTTCTGCGTAACTGTCCTCGAAGATATGGTTTCGCCTGATCTTTATCTGGCAATTTCCGGGTTGTGCCCGCATAGCAGGCTGACTTCGGAAGTAAATAAGTTTCCTTCTGAAATCACGTTTGTACTGCGGTACATTGGCATCCAAAGTCGATGGTAGACGTGGATCATCCCAGGTAGTGGTCTTGGTGTTATGGTCAACAAAGTATACCCGGGCAGTGGATGTAAGCCGCATTTCCCATCCCGAAGGTAGAGGTCCAAGTTGGGAGATCGTTTGTGGCTGAAGACCTGATCCCTGTCCATTTGGCCCCATGACTCGGATGATCGTCTGTCGCCGAGGGTCCACCCACGTCGTTGTTCGTGTATTGTGATCGACATAATAAGGACGGCCCTCCGGTGTATACCTCTCTTCCCATCCATTCGGTAAGCTTCCTGTCCCAGCTGTTGTTGCTGTACTCGTTGTAACAGCAGCAGCAGGCTGTTCGGTCTGTTGAGGAGACGTCGCCGCTGCCGTTGCAGGAACATTGCTGGAACGGTATGTAGGGTTATTGGCTTCGAGCACATCGTCGACCAATATACGACGGGAGTGTTGATCTCGGGCTGCATTCGTCTCGGTGTCTTGAGTAGAGTTGTTGACAGCCGCGCTAGCCGAAGGCCGATTCCAAGTCGTTGTGCGAGTGTTATGATCGACATAGTAGGTTCGACCCAAAGGATCGATGCGTCGTTCCCACCCCGGGGGAAGAGCTCCGTACTGATCAACATTAGGATTAAAGTTGCGCATTTGTGCGCTCTGCTGCTGATTATTCGTTGCGTTAGACGTTGTCGCTGCAGCAGGTGCTGTAGGTGCACTGCCAGCCGCCGTGCTTGCAGCAGGAGCGGCACTGGTAGCACCCGTACTTATCGGTCGAGGTGGATTGGATTGATGGTGCTCTTCAGAAGCAGTCGTGGTGGTAGGGGCCGTAGTATTAGAAATCGTAGTAGATGGCCCTGCACCATCTGCACCTGTGGCGTGGGAACTCGTCGATCTCGAAAGAGTGCCCACAGTTGCAGAGCTATTCATCGTGAGGTTGGCTGTACTTGCACTGGGGGAAGTGTTGGACAGGCCCATTTCAGACATGGCGGCGGTAACACCAGCCACTTGAGATGGACCAGGATTGGATATTGGTTGAGAAACGTTGGTGGAAAGGTACATGATAAGTTTTCCGTGAACCACCAGATTGTCGTTAGATTTTTTGAGGTCCAATGTCAGCATTTCTAAGAATGGGGTTGTTGTGTGGATGATTAATTGTTTTGCGATGAAGAGAAAAAGAATGCGATGGGGACGTACCATGACCGCCCAATTCCAAATCCAGGACATCGCTCACCCGAACATTGACGACACCTAAAAATCCCTGGTCTTTTCGCTTGAACTTTTTCTGGTCGAACACTTGAACAGCAACGACCGACGAGTCCTTCACCGTTCTAAATTGTGCAAACGAGGCTGAGTCAGAATTCCTAGCTGACATTGCAAATCGTGGCCTGCGCTTACATATCAAAACTTTCGTTCCAATAGGGGTTCAAAGTCTTTTTGATGACGCTGGTAGTGTTGGTTTGTTCGCCATCGACGGTGATTACTGCGAAGGGATCAGGAAGACGGAAAACATCACGCTTTGATAGTCCGTCGGCAGCGACAACTAGGCGAGGAGATAGAAGTGTTCAGAGACAACAGAAACTCATAAAGTTTTGGACGACAAACGCACCTGTCAACCTGATTTTCTTCGTCCTGGCGATGATGGAGACGATTATGAGATAATTGGATGAGATTCAAGCGCAGTTAAGACTCACAGTGGACCAGGAACTGCGGTCATGATGATACTGTAGAGGTTGGGGTGACAAAAACCACCCAGTGATAGGCAAGGTCAGAAGGGACGATATGCGATTGGGAACCAAGAGGGTAGGGGCAGTAATGCCTAACGACGTGGAGAGGAAGAAAGAGACGAAGAGAGTTGCCCCGCCGGCTGTGTAAGAATTCCGCTCGTGACATATTGTCACGCCATCACCATCTTTATCTTCAACACATACCACAACCATTGCACACTGCACAGATTTTCATACAACAAGCAAACGTTGTATTCATATAACCGCAGCATAAATTCAATCCTCGATTAGTGCTCACTATTGCTCAAAGGCTCCGAAATGGTGAAAAATATTCGATTTTAGGAGGTTCTATATATAATCTCCAATTCATCGTTCCCCCTCCCCACTCCATCCATTTCCCAGTCGATCGGACCTCCCTCTAAGAGCGCACAGGGATGAACGGATTCCCAGCGTTCTTGGGATCGAAGACTTCTGGTCCTCGATAGGGATTGGGCCCATCGTAAACCTACCGGAACCGTCAGTTGGAAACGACACTACGATATCACGAACAAACATACCGGGTTTACAATGATCACGGACCCAAACCGGAGGGTTGGGCTAGCTTTCTGGGCCTTGATTATAGCCTGGTGGACTTGTTTGTTTCGTTCGGCTTCGAGGTTAAACTAACAAGTACATACCGCTGCCTTTTCCCTCCGGCATCTCTCCCTGTAGGTGAATGGGTTCTTGGCGAATTCGACGAAAGAAGTTTTTGAGAACATGTTGAATTCGATGAAGATTATAGAGCTTTGGTGATTTTGTGATATGGTTTGTGATGTTTGGTTTGTGCTGCTAACGTCACTATCTCGTTCGCCCTTTTATGCACTTCACAGATAGGAGTTTCGAATCAAGACCTTGTCAAAACTGGTTGACGATGACGAGTTGAAGTCCGGTTTTGACTTTGTTTCTGTCCTGTCTCTTTATTCTCCTGATGAACCTCCTTTCGAACAACCGAATCGAGATTAGGAGTAATATACTATACTCCTAAACTTTCTCTGTAAATATTCTGACCTGAAATGCGAACTGTTCGACGACTTCAATTCAACGCTGAACTGACCACAATTATTGTCCATATCCATTTATGGGTGTCTGCACTGCCACACCGACTTGGATCCCATCGCCTTGCTGTTAAAGCAAGGCCTCTCCCTCCCTAAAGTCTGACCCATTGTTTATTATACTATTACTTGACAAATAACGGGCCGATAGAATCCTGTCCTATCTCGTTTTCAAAGTTGACCCTTTATTTGGTTGAACCAAACATACTCGCTGTCTAGGCTCAAGATCTAGACCCCATTTCCTCGTCTGGATCTCCTATCCTAAGGCCCTCCCTTAGGTCTGATTCGTTATTTGCCTTCCTTCCTCTTGACAAACAACGGTCTGTACGGTCTACCTTCAAATTTCAAAGTTGACCCAATGTTTGGTTCAACCAAATATGCTCTCTGTCTAGGCTCAAGGTCTAGACCCCCGATCCTCTCAATCTCCAAGGTCTATAAGCAAAGGGCCCGATATTTGTTTCATCCAAACATACTCGCGGTCTAGGCTCTAACTTTAGATCTCTGTACCTCTCTCTCTCTCTCTCTCTCTCTCTCTCGCTCTTCCTCTAACTTCTCGCTAGCGTTCCCTCTTTCTACTCTCTCTCTCTCTCTCTCTCCCTCTCTTTCTCACTCTCACACACACACTCTCTCTCTATCTCTCACTCTCTCTCTTCCTCTCGCTCTTCATTAGCGCTCCCTCTCTCTATGTATTGTCCCTCCATTTGTATACATGTTCTAAGCGAGCTTTTCGTAAGTAAGATTTTATACTTATTTGTATCTTTATTTTATCGCGCATACGTGTTACAGAACGCCACTTCATCACCGCGATCTGTTACGATTGAGATCGCTTCCAGCCTTTGGTCTTTTCCGCGAGCGTGTTCAGCCTTATGGTGTCTTTCATAAGGTCTTCCGACGGGTGGTTTTGGAAGAGGGTTGCGTCGAAGTCGCGCAGTAACCTTATAGTCTTTCTGCCTCTGCTCCTTGACAGTGACACATAGGCGCTGAAAGCCGTCAGGGTTCCCGACGGTGGTTTTGCGAGGTCTACGAGCACGTAGTCGATGGTTTGTCCCTGTGCTTTGTAGTCCGTGAACGCGTACCCTGGTGTCATCGCGTACTGCCTTCTAATTATTTTGTATGTTTGCCCTTTGATTTTTACCGTGAACGATGAGGTTGACGGCGTGAGCGGAATTAGTCCTTCGGGTACACCGGCGAACCTAAGATTCGTGCCTCTGTCGGGTCTAAAAAATATAAGGGCCGGTGGGTATTTTAGAACAGTGTCTCCTTCGTCCGTTACTTGCGTGTTCCTCTCCCTCTCGTCTAGTATGATAGCCTCTACCCTTCCCCGAGTGCCGTTCGCTATGTCAGCTTCTATGGCAAAATTAACTTGTACCATTGCTCGCATTCCTACCGCGAGGTGAATTTCGTCCTCGAGCCTCCCTGTCTGCTTGTCTTTCATAGATGCTATCGCGAGTTTCATATCTGGCGTCAATTCGGTGTTCGAGTTCTTTTCAAAGTCTTCGGCCTTGACTATGTAGCGCCTTCGTTTGGTCTGTCGGCAGTGTTTTATGACAGAACGCTCGTTCCATGCCTGCCGTACACCGTGTCTAGGCGTGACCAAAATGGCATCGTTCCAAGGGGGGGTGCTGAAGTCGGGTACGTCGCATGTATCATTTCCGAGCACGAGTTTACGGATTTCTTCAATGTCTGACTCAGTGCACTGGCCAACTCGGAGTCGCGATAATATATCCGCCCATGTACTGTCGGTGACTCGTACTTGTTCCTCCAGAAATACAACGGTGTCAAACTGCTCGAACAGATCTCTCCCCAGTTTAGCTTTCGGGCTGTCTTTATCGCGGCTTTCGCAATAGAGAGCGCTTCTCGACTTGCCAACCGGAGGAAATTGGTGGAAGTCTCCAAACTTGATGACGTGCATTCCACCGTATGGGGCGTGCGCGCTGCCAGATCCTGATTCCCCCCCTTTAACATGGCTCACCGCTCTTGACGCATCGTATGAAAGGGATTTGTCTTCCATTGAGACCTCGTCTTCAATTAGAAAATGTTTCCCTTCTATATTATTTCGCCTTTTCATCTTGATCTTTCCCGTGCTTTTCTCTATCCAGTCTTCTGATTTTGATCTAACGACAGGCAGGCCTGCCCACGAATGGAGAGTCTGGCCCTCAATGTTGGTTGCAGCTATTCCGGTAGTGGCGCATTTCGCGAGTATGGAACCCTGACCGTGATATTCAAAAGTCTCTGTTATCGCCTCTATCAGAAGTGACTTTCCGGTGCCTCCTGGTCCCAGTACCAGCATTTTAAGTTGCTCAGCGGCACCTGTCGATAGATTGTGTCAGCTTACATGTGTACGGTTCTGAGCGCTAGCCATCTGGATGTCGCTGCGGTGCTCGTTGACCTATTGCGATGGGGGCGATAAGGCGCTCACCTCGCACGTGCTGAATGAGCCTGTCTTCTATTATGTCGTGTGCCTTCAGCTGTCCTGCATTGAGCATTGACAGCTTGCGTCGAGCGTTACTATTAGCTATATTGGTGCCCACCGCCTGCGGCACCGTCGAGTACGATGCGGCGGCTTCCGAAATCGATGTCGGTCTGTCGACAATAGTGTCTGATGTGGCGCTATCCAGTCCGACCCCACCTCCCAAGTTCACAACGCCTTGCTCCTCAGCCATGCGTTTGGTCACAGCCTGAAGCTCCTTTTCCCATTGAGCTATCGTCCGGGTGTCTTCCGGGGCCGCTGTTGGTGCTACGCTGTCATCGACAGTAGCAGTTTCTTCTTCGTTGAAAAATCCACATTTGAACCCCTGGTCAACGGCGGCCTCCCCGAAGAGCGTTTCTCTTGCTTGTCTGCGATGCTGTCTCGCGAACTCTATCATGTCTTCTGTTATTTCTTCAACTGTCCCTGCGGCACGCTGGGTTGCCTCGCTTCCCGCCTCCATCGAGGCATCGACAGGCGCACTGTGCTGGGAGCTGCCGCTGTGAAAGGAGGCGCCTTCTTGATCATATCTGGCATCGTCGATGCATTCGTAATAGTACTGCGCGTTCTGTATGAAGCTTGCGTGTTTGGTGGCGAGCGTATTTGTCATACGATTATAGGACGTTTCAAAACTTTCGTCGCTTCCTTCGAGATCCGTCAGTTCTCTCCAGGGCCTTAGAAGGGCCAGCATGCAGGCCATGTGCATTTCTTTTTCAGAGTCCCTGTCGTTTCTCGGAAACCACGATCCTGAAATCCTCGGGAGGGTTTCGTGCCCTCGCGTCCTAGTTATTCTGCACTTGTTCCCTTTATTCGCGGATGGCAGGTATATCGAACGCGGGTTTGGCGGTCTTCCCGTGGCGCTCTCGCGAGGGTTGACAGAATGAGCAGAAGTGTCCTGCGAGTCATCCCCTAGCCTTCCCTCATACGTGGTGAGGAGGAAATCCAGCAGGCTGAGTGACGACAGATCGAGACCACGATATTGATAGTCCCGCAGTTGATCTTTGATTTCAACTGCGCCTTCTTCGACTGTTAGGGTGCATAGCTCTTCGCTACCGCTGCAGATGGCAGCTTGGGCCCACCTGCAAATGAGGGGCGGGGTAGGGAGGAGAAGGAAGGAATGAAGTAGCAGATCGTGAGCTCGACGATATAAGAAGCACGAATCCCCTACCTGCTACTGTTCAGCCGTGGGTAAGCCGTTCTGAGTGCGCTGTATATGGGATCCATGAATATCGGGATATAAGTGTGTGATTCGTATGAGTCTTTCCAACCCATTATGTAGCTCATGACTTCCGGAGCGCTGAATTCTCTATATCTGGACAGAGAATTCGCGCAGCAGAGAATCATTCTTCTGTTTATCTCTTTGATGTCGAAACATGAATTTCGTTGATTCCTTTCGAAGGCCAGAGTTTTTGCGAGTAGAGGGGTCACGTTGGACGACGAAGTCTGTTTCTTGGAGGCATAGTTACCTATATAAAAAGTGATTTTTTTTGTCAGACGCCCATTAAGCAGTACCTTAACGTCGTGGTTTGCTCTCAGTATCTCCATCAAGGTCGGGTTCCAGGCGTTTAAATTTGGGCTGGTACGTTTGACCGCCCACTCCCCGTCCTCGTTCACCCAATCCGTAGCGGAGGTGTTGAATGGCGCCCTTCGTTTGCACACTAACTTTCCTTTCACCGCCCTCAAACAGGCGGTTACTGAGCAGTTGTGGAACTGGAGGTTCCTGACGCGGATATTCTCGAGATCCTGTCTTTGTCTGGCTGTATATAGGGAAGGATCCATCGTCCGAGAGTACGAAACCTCGCTGTCTCTCGGTAGCTCCAATATCTGATCAGATGTCATATTTTCGATGTCGGCTTTCATGATTCTGCCTATGTATCTTGCGATTTGCTCCCTGAAAGCCTGCGTTTTAAGCTTGCTCTGCATTTCACTGGACGTAGGGGCGTCTCCTAGCCACAGCAGCATGTGCAGATGCAAGGAACCTCGACCTTGGGCTTCTACCGTGCCTACGTATCCTCGGACGACACCGAATATCCCTCTCTTCCTGTCGAGTCTGCCATTAGAAACCTTCTTTATGCCGACAACAGTTTCGAGTATTGTGGTGACCATAAAGTGAAAATACTTCAAGTTTGCAGAGGCGTAAGGGTCCTGAGCGACATTGGCAGCTCTTTGAGACGCATTCGGACCAGCAGTATTGCAGAAGTCGGATAGATTTATGTCTTCACCCGCCATGATTTGCGCTATGGGATCATGGGTGTCTGACGGATTGATGGTCATCCATATGCTGGGCGGTCCGAAGGATAGGGTCATTCCCCATATTTTTGAGCGCACCACGTGTCTAGACTCGTCGGTGCCTCTCACTCTTCGCCTCACCGCTTTGACGTTCTCGCGAAGCGCTCTGACAGCCGGGTTCGAAAAACGCACGCGTCTGCCCTCCTCAGAGCTTGCCTTCAGCATATCCTGTGGCTTTAAGGTCGCCAATATGCCGCTGCTGCGTGTGTAGTCCTTTTTTTTCATCTGGAGGTCCGTTTTCCTGCATACCTCGCGCTTCTGCATGACGCCAAAAATCTGAAAAGGAAAGTGCAGATCCTTTCTGAAACGCCTGTCATAGTACCTCATCGACCATCTGGCGTGCTTTTCGTACGGGACCTCAGGAGAGCGCTTGGTTTCGAATCCTCCTCGGCCGTAGGGAAAGAGTGTTGGGAACGTCCCTAAAAGATGGTTCGGATCACTCGGGCCCCCGTCAGATCTCTCTTTCGTTATTGGGTCATACCGAGGATACTCGTTCATGAAAGCGCTGCTTCGTCTGATCACGAAATTTTCGCTTTCTCTTGCCAGCGAATGTCCAGAGGCGCTGTTATTGAGAGCGTGTGCCATCAAATGTGACTGCAGTATGTCGTCCCCTTCGATGTCTATGACTCCCGCAGCTTGTAGAGGGAAATTATATTCGTCACGCCTTTGGACATGGAAAGTTCTGCTCTCATACATCGATCCTAGATCGCCGGATTACAATGTCAGTTGTGTTTTGAAAGTAGCTGTATCGTCGCTGGGGTGACCTACCTTGGCCGAGTCTCGCCTCCCCCTCATCCACGGGCATGCGTTCCTCGTGGTCGTCTTCGTCAGTGACGTCATGATGCGTGCCATTATCTGTGACAAGCCCATTAAATTATTTTAATTAATTAATTAAATAATCAAACATATAGACTGTACCGTCTTCGTCCGATTCTGCCATGTCAGGAACGTATCCATCCCCTTCGCGATTCAGCGATTCTACGTCCGACGAATATTTTGCAGTGAGCAGAATTTCTTCTGGGATGTCGTCTTCAGGATACTCTAATAGTCGTTCTTCCGATAAGACTATATCGGAATACAAGGGATTGTTGTTTTTTAGCCAGGTCAGGGCGTCCCGTATTCTCCATCGTCTTACTCTGAAGATCCCTGGCAATCCGTACAGAGGTAGACCTTTCGGTCCGACAAACGTCACGCCTATCACTGCGGACAGAACTTTTGGGCTGTGAGGGTAAACGCGTCCGCATATTAACGACGCCATCTGCGCAGGATCCATTTTGTACGTCGTGACGTTTCCCCTGAGTCCGTTGTAAAACTGAGATTCGGTTCCCCACATCGCAGCACCCTTTTTCTTCGGGTACAGTTTGAAAATGTAAGCGGACGGGAACCCTTTCGAGATCGTCAAACGTTCCGCTAGATGGAGATTTTGGAGCTCGTACGGGATGTCTCCCACCCACATGTCGTTGGCCAAGCTCAGAGGAGGTTTGTCACCTTTCTTCAGGGAGCCGTAACAGTCGTCGCATATCCGCATGTGACAGCCGTCTTGTGTCATCGACTCCTCGCAGACGAGCAGGCCATCTCTCAGAACTTGTCCTGCATGTGGTGTAGTCGGCTTCAACAGGTGTCTATTCGGCAGGTCTTCGAGCTTCGTTAAGCAGGTGCGATCCAGGTCACTTTCTTGAGCGCACGACCCGCACACTGCGGCAGCCAGTTTCTCTTTCGAGGTAGCAGCTATGAACGTCCTGGTAACATTGTCCAGCTCGTCTTGGGTAGGAGGCGTCATGAAACTGGACGGTTCGTACGTGGTGACGGTGGAATCTTGGAATTCTGTCAAGAGGTGATGTTGCATATTGGTTACGTGAGTCGAGTCGAAGTGTCATAAGACGCGTCGTAATGGTCCTCACCAGAGTTTGCAGGAATCTGAATGACGGTGTCGAAGGCCGAACGTGCGGGGCCGATGGGGTCTCCCGTTCTTCTTCTGTGGCTCGCGAGATGATGATCAGCGTCACATTCTTCGCGATCGTTTCTCGTCCTTTTCAGTCTGGTAAATCTTATGTTGCCTTCATTGACTGTGTTCAGTACGTCGGCGAAGACGAGTTGTTGAATGGACTCCGGCTGCTTGGACAGCGTCTCGTATAACTTCATTCTCGAGCTGCCTTCTCTTTTCGTCATGCGGAACCGCCCGCGGCATATGTCCGACAATACCCTGACCGTTATCTTCTCCAGGAGGCAGCCTTAGCAGCTAGATCCATGTATGAGACCTGGGTAGTTACCCATGTAGTGTCATACATCCACAAGGGTAGTTGCCCATGGGCCCTCCCAGAGGGTATTTTGGCACTCTGCCGGGGTTGCCGGGGCTGCCTGAACCCGG
>JAHXRV010011175.1:0-10171 GCA_019904355.1 Psilocybe tampanensis | reverse complement strand
AGGCGTAGGAATGATGAAAGTAAGACAATAAGATGATATTCGCCTCGAGGCTACAATGCGAGTTCTAAGTACAGTTACTTATGTAATATCTACGGTATTACTAATAACTAAGTCTTCGAGTACTCGTAGCCGAGATTTATGTGATCCTACGAAATTGGGAAACATACTAGATTGTGTTATGGAGATGCTTTTCTTCCTCCAGCGCCAAAATATCACGTTAGGGGTCCCTGCTGGGGTATCACCTTCTTCTGATTTGAAGAAGTACCTGGTGGAGTAAACAGTAATGTCCGATCCGATTGGGAGCTGTCTCCTCCCCCACCCTTCGAAATCGATTACAAACAGGACGGCATCCATTTCGAAGGATAAGTCCTCGTTGACGACTGTTGGTACTTTGATTTGAAAGAAGTCGTCGTAGAGGATACTGTTTCTAGCCGCGCTCCTAAATTGTTCATCGTCTTCGACGTAGTGGAGGGTGATCCTGTCGTTCGAAGCATCGCCGGCGATCAGTTTTGGATTCATCCTAGCCAAACGATCGATTTCCCCTTCTTCGAAGCGCCAGCAATATAGGATTGGCAACTTGTGAGTCAGCCAGAGGGGTATGTTCGCCTCTTGCCATGAATCGGCCAGCCGTAAGATGTATCCCCTTTTTCGATATTCGATCCTGGTTTCCAGTAAGAGTTGATTGAGAAGGATGAATGGGAGTTTCTCCTGTAGGATCGGTTGCGGGATTGCAGCTCTGAACCAGGTTAGCCACCCCATCCGATCCGCTATCGCCCGTCGGACGGCCGCAGCTGCTGCTTGGAGATCGGGTTCCGATTCGAAGGGAATGTCGCCCAAGAAGTGTTCGCCTTCGAAAGCTGGAGGGCGAACTAATGGTGGTACTCCGAGGTTGACTCTTGCGCACTGCGAGACTAGATTTTCCAGCATCTCGAACCTTGTCCCCAACTCTACCGCGTATCTGACTGCGATGTGCCATAGCCCTCTCATGGTCTCGAAAGATGGTGCTGGTACGTCAAAATCCAGAAACGGCGCAGTCGGAAATTCATTCTCGAAGTCCTTGATGGGTATCCAACCCCTCCAGTGAGTGGAAGGTCTGTACCAATCGTGATCAACAGCCCAATCCATGTCTTCGAATTTTCCAGATGGGGTCCTAGGTTCCAAATTCTCGTCTCTACTGTCCATGTCGTATTTTGCGAAAAATTCTGCTTCTACATGGAGCCTATCGACGCTGACGTGCAATCCGAACCATCCAACCCAATCCGTCTGAGCAGCCACTGATATGTCGGGAATGGTCCCCGCCTCATCTCGAATAGGATAGCCTTCGTCCATCTAGTAAGTAACCTCACTGATGTTCGAGAACACGCGAAGTAACCTCAACGTGTGTTGTGCGCGGAGTGGGGGAAAATTCGATCCTACACTTCCCTTTCTCCTCCGGTCGTCCTTTTATCGAGTCTTTGTCTGCTTATCAATTGACATGAGGAGTGTGGCGAGGTCGGGTGTTGTTCACTTCCTTCAGAAAAGGATAATCCCTCAGGAACAGGTACTGGAATCCGCCTCGTTGCGATTTCTCCTCGACACGTTTTCCATTTTCCATCCCATCGTTCTCCTCCATTTCTTCGTTCGTTCTTTCTTCCTCGTTCCATCTCCCGAGATCCCGAGACCTGTTAAATATTACGAGACTGACGTGAAAAGGGCGATCATAAATAATGTAGGATTGACGAGAATGTTCAAGGCCCTGTGCTAAGGGTCCTTTCCCTGGTGGCTGTGACCCCGGATGTTTTTGATGCGTCATAGTTTGATCGGATCACAGGCCCGCTTGGGCCTTGTATTCTCGTAAAATTCGAGGCGCGTTTCGCAGCGAGGAGGCCTCCTCCCATAAGTCGAATTGTGGGCCGTAATTTTTCCAGCGGATTAGATACTTCACTTTGTTGTCTGCTCCTTCAAACTTGTGGCCTAATATTTTCTCGACTTCATACTCTTCGTGGGCCGTTCTCCTCCTCTCATTCGCTGGGAATTGCGATCGCTGCTCTCCTTCTGGCGGAGAATTATATTTCCTCAAGTGCGCTATGTTCATTATCGGGCTCCCTGGGTAATTATCTGGCAAGCTTAGCCGGTATACGTTGTCGTTAATTTTTTCCAGCACCTCGAATGGCCCGATCCACCTTGGGTTCAATTTTGCTCCCTCCCCTTTCGATTCCATCCACTCCAGGGAATGAGGGTTGACCAGGACTCTGTCTCCGTTTTCTATATTCGGTACTTCCTTCCTTGCTTTGTTGTACTGCATTGCCTGCGCGTGCTGGGCTTCCGCAATGGCTTGCCTGGCAAGGTCTCTGTGCATCGCCAATTCTTCCATGAAGGACTTTGTTGTGCGTTTTGTTCTCGGCCCCCCTCCACTGTTTGGTGGGATCGGAAGGAAATCAGACAGTGTTTTGGGTAAGAAACCCAGTAGCAATTTAAACGGTGCTTCTCCCGTCGATGAATGTGTCGTGCTGTTGTATGCGAATTCCAAAAGGTACAGCCATTTAGCCCAGTCCGTTTTGTCCGCATTCACATATCCTCGAAGCATCTTTTCGAGCTGCCTATTCACGATCTCCGTTTGCCCATCCGTTTGGGGATGGTGGGAGGATGAAAATAACATTTTAGATTTCAGTTCAG
Organism: Psilocybe tampanensis; assembly: GCA_019904355.1. Lineage (NCBI taxonomy): Eukaryota > Fungi > Basidiomycota > Agaricomycetes > Agaricales > Agrocybaceae > Psilocybe > Psilocybe tampanensis. The sequence goes on along the minus strand of JAHXRV010011175.1, from coordinate 7,516 downwards.
CTGCCACCGCTCGCCAAAAATCCGATGTCCAACGCGGATCTCTGTCACAGATAACGTCCTCTGGGATCCCGAAGCGACAGACTACCCATTTTACAAACAGGCTTCCAAAGTCCTCTGCTGTCAGCCCCGTCGAGGTAGGTATGAAGGTCGCGTGCTTCGTAAAGCGATCGACAACGACAAAGATCGCGTTGTATCCTTCGCTCATGGGCAAATTGACGATAAAGTCCATGGAGATGGAAGCGTAGGGGGTGTGGGGGATTGAGTTCGACATGAGAAAACCATATCTGGTGAAGTTCGACGACTTTATCTTCTGGCATATGTCACACGTCGCGCAAAACTGAATCAGGTCGGTTTTCATCCGTCTCCAATAGAACCTCGGGCTTAATTTATGCCATAGTTTCTCAGGTCCTGCGTGAGCTGTTTCCACGGGCGACTCGTGAGCCAACTCCATCAACTTTTTCCGGAATGTTTCTGGTACACACAGCCTCGGTCGCCCGTCCGCATCCTTGAAAAACAGCAAGCCGTTTTCATCTTTGAAGTACCGATATCCCTGGTTAACGGAGTCTGCCTTTGATCTCTCGTCCATCCAGGTTGCCTTCAAAGTCGAACTGTTACGATAACCTTCCACCCATTCTGCCAACAACTTTTCGTCCAGTCTTATATGAAGATTGCCGCTTCGCGAGGAGTTTGACGATCCTGCGACTTGTGTAGGCGGCGTCGGTCCTTCGCCTTGCAGCGCTTTCTTTCCTTTGGATCCCCGAACTTTTGGCCCCTCGCTTCGTGATTCCGCTTCGGTGGGCTTGGTCTCCCCCTGTTCGCGGATCCTCTTCTGACGTCTAGTCTCAAGCTGGTACGCACTCGCGAATTCTTGGTGTTCGTTGCTCAAAGACCATATGCACAGTGAGAATCGTTCTGCTGGTTTTGAAGGGATTTCCCCCGGTTTTTCCATTGTCTGTATTTTAATGCCTGTCGTTGCGTCCTCCTTCGGGGAAACGTGCTCAGGCGTTAATTTTTCCAGCCGGGATAATGGGTCGACATTAGAGTGGGTCCTCCCCGCCCGATGGATGATCTCCAGTCCGGGCGAATAAGCCGAAAATACAGCCCCCCAGGCAGCCAACCTTCTGTTAGCATTCTCGTACGTCCTTGCCCATTGTAAGGCTGCGTGATCCGTTACTAATAGGATGGTTTCGCCCTCGATGTAGGGTTGGAATCTTATCAGGCCTTCTTTGGCCGCCAGTGCTTCCCTCTCCGTGGTTGAATATCGAGTCTCCGCTGCCTTAAATGTTCTCGACCAGTAGGCGATCACACGTTCAACATAGACCGTCGTCTCTTCAATATTACTTGCCCACTTCTGCTCCGGAGCGTCGTCTCTGGTCTTGCTGGATAACGCCGTGGTCAGCCTCGGAGGCTGTTCGCCCTTCTCGAAAGCTTTCATTACTATGGAGTGCGCCTTAGTCCCCTTCAAGTCGCCTAATCGCATTGGTTGCACTTGTTGCAGTGCGCAACCTAGCGCCTTATCCGAGGCGTCTGTATATAGTCGGTATGGGCGCCCTTCCATTGGGTGGCCCAATACTGGGGCCGCTTGCAGCGCTTCCTTGAGGCTCCTCCATGAATTCTCGTGATCCACTCCCCAGTCCCATTTTGCGCCCTTTCTTAACAGGCTGAACAATGGCCCACACCTGTCCGAGTAAAAAGGGATGAATGCCGAGAAGTAAACTGCCATCCCTAAGAAGGTTTGCAGCTCGCTGACTCTTCTCGGCCTCGCCAAATCAAGGACCGCCTTCACTTTCTCCGCATGGGTTGATAGTCCCAGACGCGACACCTTGTGCCCCAATAGCAGAATTGAACCATAAAAGAGATGACATTTCGTTGGCGACAATGTTATCCCGGATTTCTCGATGAGGGTTAATACTTTATCCAAGTGCTCGATATGGTCCTCGTAGGAGTTTGAATACACGACTATGTCATCGATGTATACTAGGCAGAACAGCCACAGGTAGGGGGACAAGATCCCCTGCGTTATCCTCTGAAATATTGACGGCCCGTTTCTCAACCCAAATGGCATGCGCTTAAATTGAAACAAGCCGCGGTGCGTTCTGAAGGCAGTCTTCTCTTTGTGATCTGCGTCCATTTCCAACTGCGTGAACCCTGATAGGGCGTCCAGGGAGGATAACACTTGTGCACCCGAAAGGGAGGCGAGTATTTCAGACTGTCTTGGCAATGGGAACTCGTCCGGAATCGTATTCGCATTCAAGCGCCGATAATCGACACAAAAGCGCGGTTTTCCGTTCCTATAGGCTATGACTACGGGAGCGCCCCATGGACTCCTTGAAGGTTCTATAACGTCCTGGGCGAACCATTTGTCCAATTGCTCATCAATCACTGCTCTTTTCGCTGGAGACGAGCTGTACATCGGCAGAGATACTGGGTTAACTCCTTCTTTCGTCCGAACTTGAACCTTGCTAGGGTAATGCCCAAGTCTTCCATCGAATCCGAAAGCGCCGACATGTCGCTGCAGCATTGCCCATGCCTTTCCTCTGAGATGATCAGGTAAGTCTCCCACATCCAATAATTCCGTCATGTGCGCCGATGGGTAGATGTTAGGATCCGGGAAGATTGCTGATTTCGGCCCCAAGTCGTCTCCTCCAGCGTCCTCGCTGTCCTCCGAGTCAAGCGACCCTTTTCTCTCCTTGTCCGAGATTGCAGTCGCTACGAATGCTGTCAGTACTTCCGCGTGCTGACCCAGCTTCACTCGTTCTTCCTCGGTGGCCGGATTGTCGAAATACGATTCTGCTAAATAGAGTTCTCCCAGTGCGTCCCCTTTCCTCAGAATGATGGGTCTGGACGACGTATTCGATAGTTGTATAAACGGTTTGTCCTTCTGGAATACTGTGTTGGGGATCAGCACAGTCCCGTCGTCCTTGTCGACTACCAATCCTCTTTCGAGGACATAAACCTTGTCCGATAACCCTCTCGTTTCAACCGCGACTTTCCTGCAAGAGTCTGGCCTAATTGTCACTGATTCCGCGATTCTAAGAGTCATGGCGTCCCTAGATTCTTTCTTCTTTGCACGCTGACGATGCTTTTTCCGTTTGCGGTGCTCCTTCCTCACGTCTATCTTCGACTCCGTCGTGTATGCTGTTCGTTCCAGTCTCTTGAAGTCCGGAGTACTGCTGACTGGTGTGGCTTTGACTTTGAACGGAGTTCCTCCAAACGAGATTATCGTCCCATTCTGGACTGATCTGTCCACTTTAATCTCGTAGCACAGTTGGAAATCTTCTCCCAGCAAAATTGGAACTGTCATGTTAGGCACGATATACGCTTCCGCTTCCATCTCCAATATCTTATCTCCTCCTATCTCAATCAGAATCGGAAGTCGTGCATACCCTTCCATGACGCAATCCTTATCGGTGAGTTGCCATAGTCGCATTTTCTGCCCTTGCAAAATTTTTGGCCTGAATTTGAGAGTCGCCAGGTATTCACGACACACTAACGTTACATCGGCTCCTGAATCGAGTCGTAAGTCCAATTCCGGGTTTGAAGTGTGTATCAGGCGCCCTTTTACTGCTAGCACTGATACCCCTTTCGAGGAGGACCCTGGCGTCATCAATCTGGCTTTCGGCACTTTTATGCGTCTAGCCGACAGTGATCTCCATGTGTCTATGGGTCCAGCGGTTACCCTGTCATCTTCCTTCGTAAGAGTCTCTTGCTCCAGATCGAGTTTCCTTCCGCTTCGTATTCCTGTCGAGAACGCTGTTCGATCCGACTCGATTGGTGGAGGTTCTGGTCCTTTTGTCGCATCTATCTCGTTACGACGCTTACTTTTGTTCGACAGCCCCGCTGCCGAATCTGGGCCTTCGTCTTTCTTTCCTTCGCTCCTGCCCATATTCCCTGCGTCGTTCTCGTTACTGGCACCGGACTTACGCCTCCTCTCATTCGAAATTTCCAATTCCGCTATGAGCTCTGAGGCCGCCTTATGAAAATCCTGCGACAATGCTGGACCTTTCGACCATTGGCTCGAAATTCGACTATCCAACAGGATCGAGTAGGCGTAGTGACATACCTGTTCTGCTTCGTCCTCCTCGTCGGTACTGATGACGAGATTGGCACTTCGTTTCCTTGTCTCCAGGTAAGTGTTCCAATCCGGACACTCTTTATCCCAGTGTTTCGCACTTCCGCATACTTTGCACGGCGAGGGTGGTAGCTTGCCCATCTTCGTGTACACATGGTCGTTCTTTGGGTAAGGGTATCCGTTTTTCGGAGGGGGTCGAGGGCGGCCTTTCGTCGCTTCATAGGCTGATTTAAACGATCCCTCACTGTCTATTTCCGAGATTGACGGCGGTGAGTCCTCTGCTCCTTCTTTTGAATCGTCTTTATCATCCTCCTTTCCCTCGGCCTCTGCTTCTCCCAGGTTCGCCCTTCGTACTGGACGATTGCGACTTGGATCCTCTCGACGGCCCGTCGCCTGCGTCGGAGTGACCATCAGTCCGAGCTTCCTCATTGTGTAAGCGAGATTCTCCGTGGTTACTAGGTGCGAATGTTCCAATCTGGAGGAATAAACGAGTGTTTTCTCGTGCTCCGTGACTTTAGCGTACAAGTCACTTGTATTCGAAATACTGTCAATATTGATGACCGGGCCCCAAGATATAGGAGCCCTCTGCATTACCAAGAATACCTCCAATGGTCCTCCGCTATCACTCTGCACCAACATCCGGGTGAACATGATCCTTCTGACGATGAACTTCGTCGGGGATTCGAATTCGTGACCAAATTGACGGAACGATTGATTCTCGTAGAGTTTGTTCATCTTCAGCTGCCATGTCCGTCCCAAATATCCTTCCTTTATTCCTCTCAAATAATTGAGGTAGTGGCTTCTCATGAATTCTTGTTCTTGGGGGGCTAACATCGCGAACCACAGCTGGATTGTACTACCCTCTTTTAGGTTATGCCAAAGCCAGTATCCTAAAGCCTCTGGTATGTAACCTCCCAGAGCCGCTAATTGTTGTACCTTCCAAAAGTACTCGATCGCCGTGTCGTGATTCCCGTCCCAACTCGGGAGCTGTTCTTGTTTGAGTTCCGCTTTTATGGTTGGGACGAAATTTCCGTACGCATAAGGGACTGTTGGTTGCGCTCCTCCGTTCGGAGGCTGATTGCCTCCTGGCGCTCCACCTCCCGGTCCTATTGGTGGCGGATTATCCCCTGGCCCACGCCTAGGAGGATTACCCCTTGGCATTCCTGGACGGTTGCCCCCCGGTCTTCGAGGAGGGGGATGATCTCCACCTCCTCCCCCAGGGGGTCCATCATCCCCTGGATCGTCTGGCGGGAAATAGCGCCTGGGAGGAGGAGGGGGCGAAGGTGATCGTCCCCTGTCCGAGCGGTCGTCCTCTGAAGGTCGCTCACTTTCCGTGCGAGACCGCCTCGACGAGTGTTCGTATTGGGGGAGATCGTGGTCGCTCCTCTCCTCTCTGAGTTCTGTTAAGGATCCCCTCCTGTCTGCCGAGAAATGCTTCATAGGATATCTTTCCTTTATCTCTGTGGCGCTCAATGGCAACGGTGTAAAGCCGGGATTTCGATACGATGAATTCGGAAAGAGAGGTGGTCTTTGCTCTTCGCCTTCGAAGTTGCTCCTCCTGGGTTCTCCTTCAACTTCTCTCTTTTCCGAGCGGCTTTCCTTCTGCTTTCCTTTCAGCGGTTTGAACTGCGACACCGAGCTAAATATGCTTCCTCCCCCTGGTCCTGGGACTCCCATCCCGTACAACACGTTCGGTGTGGACGAGGACGCTCCGGCTTGTCGAATCTGACCTGTGTTCCAATAGGTATTTTGTTTCTGGCCTTCTTTCCCGCCGCTCGAGTCGAAGAAACGTTTACTTGATTTAAAAGGCGTCCCTTGGCCCATTAGAGGTTCCCTTCTCAGTGGCTCGTAATTGTCCCTCCAAGACACTGCCCTTGCTTTGCCTTTCGTTCCCGCCGTATGGATTTCCTCGACTTCCTCGGAATCACGAGGTAGGGAGGCTGGGGTTTCTTCTGGTCCTCTCAACAGTGGAGGATCCGTACCCCGAGAGCGTTGACTCCCTTCATGAGTGACTGACCGATCTTCTACTGACTCCGTGTCCGCGCTCTGCCTGGGTATTGAATGCAACCAGATCGGTACTACTCTCGTGTCCTCCCAGGCCCCTTGTTTACGGAGTGTGAGTTGATCTGCGTCCGACAATCTATTTGAATGTCTCGGAAAAGTGGCGTAAGCCATCTTTAATTTGTTATCCGGCGACGTTTCTGCTTCCAGGGCTTCCCTGATACTCGCCGAAGTGGATATGGGAGAAGTAGGCACCTCCTCGCCTTTGTATTCTTGGATGTATTTGGCTAAAAATCGTTGAGCTGCTGCCATACGCTGCGCCAGCATCAACCATCCGGCTTGTAATTGCGCGATGCTTTGGGACCTAGTCAGCGTCCGTATTATCATCTCCCCCGGATCGATTATAAAGAATCGACCCTTAGGTCTTTCCGTGATCAATCCCGCCATACGTTCCAGAAAAACTTGGAATTCAGTCATTGTGCGACGAACCCTGGCTAGCAAATTCTTTCTTAATCTATATGAACGCCTGCCTGCTTCGTCTCCCCCTTCCTCTATTTCTTCAATATCCTCCTGATCCAAATTGGGTGAAGCCGCTAAATAAGCCGCTCGACGTGATACTGAGTGTTCGTCCTCATCCTCCCTCGCATATTCTAGGTATAAGGCGTACATGGGCGACATGGCGTAGCCTTTCTCCATCCCGATCCGTCCATGACTCCTCCGATCGTTCGGGTCCACGAGAGGATCGATGGTGACCGTCGCCGACATCGCGTTCGCGTTATCGGCGTGAAAGGGGATGGGTGTGTTGACTTCTGAATGGGGGAGATCTCCTGACGACGAAGCTCGGTTTATCAGATGATCGGGGTGTGTAGTCTCGGGTTTTAATGCTTTCAAAGAGGATGATGCAGCTAAGGGACTTACGCTGACCACTGTCCTAACGACTGATCCGTTGAACGCTTCTCCCGCTGTCGGACTCTTAAGCGTTCCAGACGGTTTCAGAAGGTGTAATCTGGACGATGAGGGGTTGTTGCTGCGAGTGTTCGTGTTCTGAGACGATCTTTTAGCGGGAGGTTTCCGTAGCTCTGGTTCTGAAGACTTAGGAGCTTCGGATGGTTTGACGGGAGAGATCGAACGAGATCTGACAGGGATCCTGCTGGGGAACGAGGTCGTAGTGGTCTTCCCTGAAGCGATCTCCAGTTTGGGTTACTCCTGTAGATAATCTGGTAAGTGATAGATGAGGTTTAAGCACCAAGAGTTAGAGATGAACGTCGGCCTGAGGGTGAGACTTCCCGATGTGTCCACCACTGTAAGGGTGATGGAAAGTCCCACGTCTACTCAGACGAACGGTGGTGTGAATCCTCCTAGATTCCTAGGGCAAGCAGTGTCCGTATCCGGAAACCTATTGCCCGCGTTCGAAGTCTACCTTCGGACGCTCGATCTACGGAG